>JAQFYP010000531.1:0-22146 GCA_034694865.1 Bilobella braunerae | reverse complement strand
ATCCACTTCAATTTCCCTTCTCCACACTTTGTTCTAAAATTTGAGAATATGAAAAATAAGTTGAAAATAAATTTGCAAAAGTTATTTTGAAGCAATTTTGAAGTCATCAAAGTTTCATGTAATTATACACGTTGACCATGTATTGTCTATGTTGTATATTATGTAGAAAAATCACGCTTTGGTACTTCGATTAATACTAGGAAATTATTTAATTAAACAAAAATGTTTTAAATTTTCTCTCACCTTTTCTAAAAATTTCCTGGCATCTTGTATGTCCAAGTTTTTGGCTCTTAGCCAATGAATGAGGTACATGTTGTTTCTCTCGTAGGAAGAATGCACAAGATCATTTGCTACTTGACGAAACTACAAAGTTTCAAATTTTACTTTGTTATATGATTTGTAAAATTATCTTGTACTAGAACATATTTTCAACAAGTTCAAGTGTTCGAGTTTATACTGAATTGACGATAGAAATATAAATAACAATCAAAAGCTCTACCTTACTTGTTTTAGTGCCGTTTTTTCCTCAATTGAATACGTATCTTCGGAGTTGACTTTACCCGATGCGGTCACAATACCGAAAAAAATTACGACAGTGCATTGTGCTATCATAATTCAATATACAAATTGACTAAAATATTATGATAATTTGCTTTCAAAAAGACTAAACCGAAAGTAAATCGTAAAGTGCTACTGTTGCTTGCTCAATTTATAACATGATTCTTTTGCAATCCAGTTTGATGAGAGCTATAATTAACAAAGTAGACTAAAAAAAATTCAGCAAAAAAACATGATTAATGCGCAAAACCAAGAAGTGTCTCACACGTGCACTAATTACTAGTTCAACTGGATCATTTATATGCAATCATCGCATTATCCCGATGCTGATTTAAATGCACTCGCGCTTTACATCCCACCCGAGTTTAAAAAAAAAAGGCGTCTGCTTAATTAAGCTTACATAAAGCGAAACGTGCTTAAATAATGCTTTAACACACGGAACGTGGACTTATACTCAATCTAAGAATTCAACAAGAATTTATTAAATACGTTTAGGGCTCTGTTACACTGTTGATGGGCATTATTGGCCCCTTACTTCTGCCACTTTACAATTAATTAAATAAATGATGAAAAATCAGCTGCTTGATGCTCGAGTTGGCTCCTGTGATTGTATAGTATTATATGAAAAAGGTTCAGAAATATCAAAATAGCGACCAATGTTGACTGATTTAATGTCATCAATTTTTAACGGGTCAGCATAGGCATTAATGACATGCAGAATAGGATATGCCGTTCGGTTCAATACGGTGAGACTGAAGAACAAATGAAATTATTTAAGTGTATTCATGAAATTCAAGATGGCGACTAGTTGTCACTGGTTGAAGAGGAAACTTGTCTTGATCATAGGGGTCATCTATTGTCAACTAATCAGCATAGGCATGTATAAAATATACGTAGGATAGTATATAGCCCAAGACGAGGAAGTTTAATTGAAGTTAAATTATTTAAAGTTAAATAAGGAATTAGTGAGTGCGTTTTTGAATTTGATAGTCATGAAGAAGCGGATTACGTAAAACATCAAGGTTTTTTTTAAATTCCAAAATCCTAATTCTTTCATGACAATTCTAATTTTGGAAACTATATTTTGACAGCCGGCCGTTTTCGCCATTAGTTTTGCATGATATTATATGTGAGGTCAAGTAGAGCGCTAGCCTTCTTACTGTGATTTACTACAAATTCCCTTTCAACAGTTAGTACTATCATAAATGGCAGCTGCAAGTGAATCTTGGTCAGGCACAATTTTGCAAGTAATTTTGGCATCACCCACTGATTCAGTTTAGTTTTTGTAGGAGTATGAAGAGAATTCTAGCTAGAAACAGAATAAGTTCATAAACAAACGCTTTTATATTTATTAGTACAAATCCGTAAATACTAGCCAAACAAGCCCATCCGACGACGGGAGCCCTTTAGTATTATTAAAATATCCTTGAAGTAACATATTAAACTAATTTTTGTGGATTTTTCCCCCTCCTTGATCCCACACACGAAAAGGCCTTCATGGCACTTTCGGTTACAAATCAATCTACAACGGGTCTGTTCTGCTCCAGTTTTATAAAAAAAAAAATATTATAGAAACCTGATGAGAATGAATTACTTATACTTATAAATACATATAATTTTGATAATTCCTGCGTTGAAATTGTTCGAGATTTATTTCAACAAACAAAATGTAAAATTTACAAAAGGTAAGCAAAAAAAAGATACAAAAGTGCTCGTTGCGTGATGGTTCAGCATACGCATAAGGAACAATCAACAATTATTTTCGTCGCATGCATGCCAAATCCGAGGGCCGAATCCCCTGCGAATCATGTGATACTCTACCATTTTTACTAAAGAGGCATACTCTTGGTGTTAGTCCGGAGCATCAGTGCAAATTGTTTGTGTAAAAAAGAAATTTAACGATGCACGTAAAAATTTACAAAAAATTTAACGAATGTCTTGACAGACGAGCAGATATTGTCGTAAACATGAAATTGACAAAGTGTAAATTTTGCACGGTCTGTAAACCGAAATTTAAAAGTACACCAAAATCGTCCTTCTCATGAAGAAAATATCTAGTCGAGTGATCAAGACTTTCCTAACTCGGATAAAATCCTACTAACAAAAAAATGTTTTATATATTAAGAAGTTACATTTTATGTGACAGTATTTAGTTGTGTTTGACGTAAATTTATTCATGATGTCTATTGATGAGAATACTTATATACAAATTTATTGCTTATGACTAGGAACCCAGACCTAGAACATGAGTAACGAAACAAACAAAGTTCAAATTCTGCCTTGTGATAAATGCTTAGTACATACTTTAGTCTATTGTAAACTTGTAAGCATTTTACTGGATTTTGGATTTGTTTAAGGCTTTGTTCCTCCAAGTGATGTACTAAGCTGACTTGCGTCAAAATGGCGTAACAATTCTTTCTGCCACTCTTGTTTATCATGTCCAAAAACCTAATTAAATGAAATAAACAATTTTAAACAAATAGTGAGTAAACAAACAACTATGGTAATTTACCTACCTTCAGTGCTTTGCGCGTATGTGGAGTAATAAGACTTCGTATAAGTTTAATGGTTGGGTCAAATACTTGCGGAGCTGTTGAACATGAAGAGTTTTAAAATTTAGCTTGAGGTAAAAATGCTTCGTTCTTACAAAAACTTACCATTATATAGTATTATGGCATTTAGGTGGTTTGGATAGTAGTTTTCGTATTGTCGAACCATTTCAATGTGAAATGGCACACCTTGCAAAATAATAATTTGATTTAAGATGATTTTGTGTTAGTTTGTTTGTATGCTTTTTTAAGCTTGAAGTAAAATAATTACATGCAAAACATGCATGTTGACGAAGATTGAAATGATTCATGTCCGCCAAGTAGAGCCACTGTGATTGGTTTGCTCCCACAGCCAATTGGTTCATACGTTCAAAGTGATAGGATATATATTTTGACCAATGGTCTCCGGATAATAAACTTTTACGTATATCCCATTTAGCCGCAAATGCCAAGAAACCTAAGAAGATGTACATGTTGGAGCACAATTTTTTTAAATCTTGTAACTAATTACATAGTCAATTAATTATTTACTATTAAATATAAACTTAAACGTTCATGACAAAAGGAGGGTCATGGAGGGAAATTTGAGCTTTACATAATTTTAAAATAATTTTTTTTACTAAGCTATCAGCGCGTGGACAGAAATACGCCAGTGTCAATTTTCAAAGGCACTTTTACGTTCAGTAAGGATGTAGAAGTCGAGGAGGAAGGATCTCCGAAGTGAGCCTTACACTTCTACGTCAGACAAAACCTTTTACCTGCACTCTAATTGACGCTAGGATGGACACCATTTTTAATTTAAATTTTAAAATAACCCAAAATTTTAAAAATAAAATATACTGTGTTCTAAAACGGGTTCTACAATGAATTTGTAATTTTTCCTACCTGGTCTTCCGTGCTTATCGATGGCAAAGCCATAATCCGCTGGATATTTCTTAGCCAGTTCTATTGCGTCTTTATTTTGTAAAATCGCATCTACCTCATTTTCTTTACGCCACAATTTGTTCTAAAATTTCGAAATAGTTGATTAAATTACCACAAAAATTTACAATATTTTTTTTAAATAAAATTGTTTCCAACTAAACATATAACACATCTACGGCATTGTGCTTTATGCTTTTATACCCCGTGTTGTGCTCTTAATTTGGGTTTAATAGAATTAGTTTATTAGATTTAATCATTTAATTTTATCTTGCCTTTTCTAGATATTTTCTTGCTTCTTGTATATCCAAGTTTTTGGCTCTTAGCCAATGAATAAGGTACATGTCGCTTCTTTCATAAGAAGATCCTAGTAACTTATTTGCTACTTCAGGAAACTGCAATTATTCAATTTTTTTGGTTATATATTTGGTAATTTTTAGGCACACTAATATTTTGTACTATTTTAAGCAACATATATTTACCAACATGTTGACCTAAAATTTCATAACTCCATACTGAATTTACAATAGAAAAAAGCAATACAGTGAAAAATTAATTTACTTACTTGTTTTAGTGCATTTAGTTCCTCATTCGAATACGTATCTTCAGTGTCAACTGAGCCTGTTGACGTCACAATACCCAAAACTATTACGGCAATACATAATTTTATCATAGTATAAGTGTATCAATTGGACTCAAAATTTATAAGGAAAAAGCTTCCAAAAATAAGTAATTTGAAGTTCAATTGTTGTTCCCTCAATTTTTAACAAGGTTTCATAACAATCCAGTTTGGTAAGTGCAGCCTAATTATTAAGTGGTTTAAGAGTGCTTCAGCCAAAAAAACAACTTCTATTTTCAACATCAACAAGTGCCTCACACGTGCCCTAATTAATAGTTCAACTGCACTTCTCATATGCTTACATAGAATACTTGCATTTCCCATGCCTATAATACAACGCAATTTTAGATTTATCAACGTCGTTTGTGAACTTCCAAAAACTTAAGTTTATGAAAATTTTAAACGACACAGGTACGATATTGCTTTAAAGCAAATTTTTAGTATCATCAATATTATCAAAATATTAATTTATTTCAAGTCTGGTACAATTCTACAAATATATTTTTTTACGTAAATTCCCGAAAAACGGAAAATTTGTTCTAAAATAAACTGCATATCAAATTACATTTAAAAATGAGTACATTGCTTTAACAAGCTTAGAATAGCTTAACTGTTCAATATTATTTAAAATTAGTTTGTTAAATTAATTTAAAAAGTTATTTTTATAATTTGCAAGAAAACAGTTCATGCTAAATGAGTTTAAGCTTGAATTCTAAATGTTAAGTATTTTTTAAACATCAAAGTCAAAATTATGTTCTTACTACTAGAAGAAAGGTGAAGGGAAATGAGGCACCTTTGTGCAAATAGGGGCTTATTAATTACGCTAATGAGCCACGAATGGCTTTCCCTTTATTTGCCTTTTGCCCTCTAGAGACGCATTACGTGGTTGCTAAATGCAGTGGCGAGGGAGAAAGGCCGTAAACTAGAAAAGCCGTAATATTGATTAGCGTAAACTAGGATACTAGAAAAGCACAATTTCACGTTCAAGCATCATTTCAGCAGAGAGCAACTGGGTGTCTCCCAAAATCGATATTTATCCAGCTGGATTCAACAAGAGAATTTCATAGGATGTTTACTTCCTCGAGAAGTAGAGTGAAAGTAGCTAGGGGAGGAGAAAGTAGTTTTGAAAATTTTGAAAATTTTCAAAGTTTAATAATTTAAAAAAAAAACGCCTAAACATGGCAAGCGTAGGAGTCGTGGCAGCCATAAATTCCAGCAACCGGATTCCTCCTCAGACCAAAAAGCATTATTTTGGGATTTTTCATGCCAAGTTGCATTTGGACGGAGACGTTCTGCGTCCCTTTGGGATTTTATCGGGAAAACTAGTGATCAATAATACCAAGGAAATTCAATGTGGCGGTATGTTGATTTACATCAGTTAGTAAAAACTAGTTAATTAAATAAAATAACTAAGTTTAAGTTAAATAAGACAAAGTAAATACGTAGTTTTTAAAACAATAAGTGGTCGATAAAGTTTTTCCAAAATTAAAATGACCGGTGAGTCGAAAACTATATTTTCAAAAAAAGACAAAGAAAGAATTGTGAAAAATTACATTGCATTTTTAAATTAGAAAAATGAGTAAAAATGATAAATTGAACTCTCGAGGGTTTCGATAACTTTCTCGATTCTAGTTTATTTTAAAAATCTAGAAAATTAATTGGTACATTTTGCTGATACTCTCGTATTCTTACTAACACAAGAGCGTTAACACGTTTCTGGGTTCGTTAACGTTCTGGGTTTGTCATGTATCAATAAAATAATTGATTGATAAACCTAGAATATCAAATTTATATCTACAAAAACAATTTTTGAGCCAATTAAAAAAAAACTTTTTATTCGTTTTGAAAATTTTTAATAACATTAGGAATCCGAGTTCAGCTCGACGGGAACGTAATTTTAAAATACGACGTGAAAGTCGATAGTCGAAGTAACATTGTGCAGAAGCAAGAAGGCATTTTTTATGCGTCTGAAACCAATGCAAATGGCTACGTCAAGTCCCCCGTTCGAGCACAACTGATGGGCAACGATGACGAGGAAGACCGTAAGGATTCTATATTATATATTTTTTTTAATTTGTGTTTTTATATCGTTAGAATAAATTAAGTAAATTATGTAAGTGAATAATTGTAAAGCAGGTACCAATACTTTCACTATATTATTAAGTAAGAATTTTTTTTGCATTAGCTCCCAAATTCATGCTAAAAGTTTTAAATAAATAGTAATTTAAATAAATTTTAACCTAATATTTTGGTTTTCAATGAAAAAATTGATTGATTGCAGCAGATTTTTGTAAGAGGTCTTATTTGTTATGAGTAGATTTAAGAAACCTGAATTTTGAAAATTATCTCTCTAAATTTATCTCTAAATTATTACATATTGAAATGGAATTTGCCATTACTTCTTAAGTTACTAAAAGTTTTAAATGTTTTAAGTTAAAAGATAGCTGCTCCGCATGAGATATTTGTTGGGTAAAATAGCTAATATTTCACGATAGCTAACAAACTTGTTTTTCAACTGCAAAGACGGACATGGAGATATAATTATCCAGCCAGGAAGCCATACATATCCAATCAGCCTAACATTTCCGCCTGAAAAATTGCCAGCTCCGTTTGGCTCAAAATTTGGCTCCCTCCAGTATAAGCTCACAGTCTACATGAAGGCCTTTGCCCTCCAAATTCAAATCACTGAGACTGCTATCCGTTTCCATGGATACAACAATTTGTCAGAGTTATCTTCAGAGTTGCTCCTTCCGCTCCACCACGAGTCAGGCCTCAGCAAGTCCGTCTTTTCTTCCAAAAAGATCTTAACCGCAATTTTGTATGTGCATCATCACGGATTTCTTCCGGGGGAGGAATTGGAATACAAGCTTAGAATTGGGAATTATAAGAATTTGGCCATGAAGAAAGTGTGTGTGAGCCTCGTCCGTCGAGTCGTGTACAACGTATCTGGAGACACAAAAACTACGCTGCTATTTTTGGACTCTGTTGAAGTTACGGAGCCAAAAAATGACGCAGAAATGGAATACACCGGGAAACTTAAAATTCCGCCTTCTTGCGTTCCGTCATACACTGTCAAGTCGCTGTACAACGTTTCGCATCTCGTCCAGGTAACACCCTGTTAAAATTTTTATAAAATTTAAACGTACTTATGCTGCAACATACCCATACTTGTGTATTCACCTAATTAAGACATCGATTTTTGCTTACTTTAGGTAAGGTTAATTAAGGTCAGTTTTGGGTTAAGCCAAGCTCTTCCTAAAAAATTCAACATTTTAAATTATTCAGTTTGTAGCGAATCAAAGACGAGGACAATGAAAATGCCAATATGTGACTATGTGGCCATTGATTTTTTTTTCATATTAAGGTGTAAGCCTGTAACAAAAATAGAAGAAAAACTTTGCAATGCTAAATTTTGAAATAAGAAATGTATTACTCCATACACAAGAATTGAATTAACTTAAACAGCTTACGATAAATTATCATAGTATCAATTATCAAGTTATAAATAAGTAAACTTGTTTAATTATGTATGGCTTTGCTATCCAATTATATCGTATCCTGTCTGCTGTAGAATATAGTGTTCGTTTCAAAAGTAACTTCTAAGTTTTTGCTATATGTTAGCCAAATTGCAAACTAATTTTGACTTTGGAAGTTACTAGTGAGACAAGCCCTAAAATTTTACAGTCAGCAAATGACCGTGATGTTTAACCAAGATTTAGTGATTTACTAATGAAAGCTGGGAGTGTATGGAAGATATTTAGGAAAAAAAAGTTTTATATGTTGCTAGTATCCTAAATTATCAAAATTTCTCCCCATACAGTACCAGGTCAAGGCTGTTGATCAACCGGGTTTGTTGCGGGGTCAAGTTGAAATAGTTATCGGGACTACGCGTGAATCACGTCGTCATTTTCGTGTTTCGGAATCAAGTACGCCTGTGTACTCGCGCTCTCAGTCGAAAGCTTCTCTTGGAGCATGTAATACTGCACAATTTAATACATGCAATTTAAAAATCTATTGTTGGTTTAGTTAAAGATTAGTTTTTTTTTTAAATTAGAAAAATTAAAATATAAAAAACTGTCTAATTGTGTTTCTACATTTGCAGCAACTCCGAATTGAGAAAACTCTGCCTTCACTTCAATCACTTTTCTTGGGGCCACGTCTTGCTAAGCAGCAAAAGGAGCCAACGCATTTGAATACATTTGCCTTATTTATTATACACAATTAAACAACAACAATTTGTCTTACTACTTCCTAAAAAATGCCTTAACAGTTTGCGTCAAACTTTGTCAATTACAGATTCTTCCATATTAACAATCAATCATGCAAAAAGTATATACGGTTAGTGTATGAGCTGTTACTATATTAAGCAATGCTAAAACATTCGAACTGTGTAAATGCCGTTGTTATTTATTAATAAACTCTTCAACATTCTTCTAGATTTACTGCGCAGCTGTTTGGATTTTTTTTTACATACTCGTCTTCATTACATATTAAAAGCAGTCGTAAGATATTTAGGTAGCTGTAGCAGTTTTTCTGAACAAATCTATTAGTTGACAAGGTTGCACTCGGCCTGCTTAAAGTTGATTTTTTTTTCTTTATTTACAAGAATTATTGTTGTTTATTTTTAATCACAATTAACAAATAAGAATTTCTTTTAAGGTATTTGAAAGTTTTGCTTAGGTTCAGCATGCTTAAAAACCCTAAATTATGTATTACACAATTTCAAAACTCAATCTTGTTATTTGTTAATCACAAATTTTGGTAACTGTTTCTGTTAAATACATTTTTTTTAATTTTTAATCACAAGTACGCAAGGACGTAATTCAATCAAAAGCTTCTGGTGTTCGAAAAATTCCTTTTTTGTTAGTATGTATTCTTTAAATAGCATTGACGCCCACGACTCGTAGTCCGAGAGGTCAGGACCCTTGTCCTAGCTTGGGTAGGTGCCGAGATCGAATCTCGGCAGCCGCACAAAAAAGTGGTGGTGTGGTAGTGATGAGTGGAAGTCTCGACAGTTGCGGTCGTGGAAGGTGGGCTTGAGTCGGTATGCGTAGGAGGGTGTTGGGCCTGTCTCAGCAAGAGGCTCCTCGGTGGTCATCCCCACGTCCACAGTCTAGCAGAAAGCTCTTTGCGCAAATGTCAAATAGCTTAAAAAAACATTCACACTTTACAACGCTGTCTATTTTGGCGTGTTGTAGTTAAAAGCGCTATTTATATAGCTGCACTTATTGTTAGATATTTTTTTTAGTTCGGAGATTGGAGTTTACATGCTTACATTTCTTTGCATTTGTAATTACATGCATTGTTCTAAATTTAAGGCTTAACCCTTGTAGCTATGCAAATTTTTGCGTACCTAAACTATAAATGTAAGGACACATGTCTAACAATTTTAACATTGCACTATAACCGTAAGGACATTTGTCCAAAAATTTTAAAAAGACAGGGTTCGGGAATCCCAAACCCTTGTAGCTATAATTGTAAGGACAAATGTCCAGCGGCGGCCTTAATCCAACCAGTTTGTTAAAAAAATTTGACACTCCCGCTAGAGAGTGCCACATAAATGTTCAAAATTTAGTTTTCAATGGAGAAAAGTGGAGGCTGACGCCTAGAACTCTGGAAAAGGACTAAAAAGAGCCAATTTTCAAAAAACCTTTTTTTTTGAAGCAATGTTAATTTTTAAAAAAAAACTGTAGCTGGAACTATACATGTAAGGACAATTGTCCAGCGTTTTTTTAAGCTATTTGACATTCGCGCAAAGAGCTTTCTGCTAGACTGTGGACGTGGGGATGACCACCGAGGAGCCTCTTGCTGAGACAGAGGCCCAACACCCTCCTACGCATACCGACTCAAGCCCACCTTCCACGACCGCAACTGTCGAGGCTTCCACTCATCACTACCACACCACCACTTTTTTGTGCGGCTGCCGAGATTCGATCTCGGCACCTACCCAAGCTAGGACAAGGGTCCTTCCCTCTCGGACTACGAGTCGTGGGCGTCAATGCTATGTAAAGAATACATACTAACAAAAACGGCATTTTTTGAACGCTAGAAGCTTTTGATTGAAATACGTGCTTGCTAGGCTTTCCAATATTAAACCAAACAGTAAGTACTTATTACAGAAAACCGTGAATGTAGGAGGCTTCTACCTTAAATTTATTTTAGTCATTAATTCTTTATATGCAACTGCACACGAATAGTACTAACATTGTTTTATTCACCCTTGATAATTTGTTGATAGATTTACAACATCTTTTTAAACATTGTTCTAAAAAAGCTTGCAAAGTTTAATTATTAATCAAGTAAGAAATTATCTGTACATGGAAGCTTTATTGCATCAAAATGGCTCGTGGCAGTTTGTTTAAAGTAATTAAGATTGTTGAGGTTAATTAGTTAATTGAGTTAATTAATTAGAAGGTGGATCGGTCTTTCCAGATGCCTTTTTCTGGTTGGCGGACTGGACTTGGGGAGTGTGATTTGGAAGCCTCACGGTCACCGCGCCGTTTTGCCGTGAACGCCGCCATGATGTGCGCCGCACCTTCGGGCGTATTGAGTTGCTCACGTAATTCCACGTTGGTGCGTCCTTTCACTATAAAAAACATGAAGAACAAGTTCATTAGGTTTAGTCTTCAAAATAATCCAAAAATAAAAAATACTCAACATTAAAATCCTTAATATAAAATTAAACAGTACGATTGATTTAAAAATTAAAGTTAACAATGATCCCAATTAAAAGTTATTAGTTTTTTTTGTTATATAATTAAAAGCTACGTACTAGGGAACGTTCTAGAAACCTATATTTTTTGTATTTTTTAAATTAAAATCAACTAACTTGACATTTTGTAGTATAATTAGTAATATTTAGGTTAGTTGCCACTATAGTTAAATTTAAATTTACGTTAACTTACTTCGACATGGGTCATTCTTGGTCAAGAACTCTTCTAGCGTCACCCATCCACCGCCCACACGAACCATAACGGTTGAGCGCAGAATGCGGACTAGGCGTAGCTTCTGACTTTCGCCAAACTAAAAACAAAAATAAAATCTTTTCAATTTTTTGAAAAGTTTTCGAAAAAAAAATATCAATAGTTGTATGTCTTAAGTGTAATTTTAAGCATGTCATCGGACATGTCGTCGCGTGTATATGTTAAAAGTACATTTTAGTTGTACATAATTTTTTTTTAATTTTTCATTTTTTAAGTACCCTATATGTTCCTTCGGCGACTTGTTCCACGCGAAATCGTTGTTTACAGGTACATTTTGAAACTTGGCGCTGAATTTCGTTGTTAATAAGTGCGGACTCGGGGAGTGGCTTTCTCTCAGCCCACTCTGCACGCAGAGCTGCTAAGAATTTGATGTAGTCCGTATCATCGTTTCCGTTGTCAAACATATTGGCAACTTCGTTCATCTCGTTATCCGTGGTAGGAAATGCTGTTTCAAAATCAAAATTTAAAATTTTTGATTTCAAAGTATCAAAAATTCTAAATTTTCAACACAAGTTGTACCCGTATTGGTAATGGCGTCAATGAACTTGCTACGTGGAAGAAGCCCTGTGTTTCGTCGGTCCAATTTTGTGAACAATTCCTTAATGCGATCTTTGTTGTAGTTCATGAATTTCAAAAACTAAAAAATGAACAAGAATTTTCAAATGTATTAGTTTATACTATTCAATTAGGTTAGCATAACTAGGTAAGTTTGAGATTAATTAGGTGAATAATTAAGTAAGGTTAGTTTTTGTGCTCTGTTAGGTACACTAGGTCAGCTTGAGCTAACCTGGTTAGGTAATTACTGTTGCTTAGAAACATGAAGTCAATTCTACTAGGTTAAACCATGGTGACAAGCGATAGGTTTCGCTTTGTTAAACTAGGCTATCTAGGTTAGCTTAATTATGGTCACTAGACCTAACAATGTTAGGTATATTTGGGTTAGGTTCATAGGTTAACTTACGCGTTTCTTCCAGTCTTCCCAGCTAAATCGCCGCATGAGTTCGTTGTAGCGGCGTTCAAGCCGCACTTGACGATCCCAGCTCAAGGTCCAAACGTCCTTCCACTTGTGCCACACCACCTTGACCATGGCATTCCCACCTGCATTAGGCTCCGCCCCCTTTTCAAAATTTGGACCAATTGTAGGGAACAGAAGGCTCCTGTCTTTTGTTGGGCTATATCAAAAAAACACAATGTTAAAAAATTCAGCAAATACAGAATTTCAGTTTAATTCATTGTCGATGAAGCATATATAAATATAGTTGTTACTATTCAAGTTGCATTTTGTGCTAAGAATTCAGTATTTTAATCTATTTTTATTATTTATTATATTATTATTTTATAAATAAATCTGAAGGGGAACCCCAAAACCGTTTACTGTAGCCAGGGTTTACTATAGCCGGTGTTCATTTAACGTGAAATCCCATATAAATATCCTATTTGCCCAAAAATAGCGGTTCATTATAACCGGGGTTTTCTTATATCCGATGTCACTGTACCCGGGTTCCACTGTATCTGTTATGTAGGCTTTACCTTGGTGATTTGGATCTCGCGGGAGAAGATGCCTTGACAATGCGTTTTGTCGTGCCGCTTCGTAGGCCGCATGCAAGGTTTACGTCGCCCTGCCTCTCATCCACACCCTCCATGTACTCATTATGTTCCTAAGGTAAAATTTAGGTTCAGTTAGTTAAACAGTGAGCAGTTCTGTTGAACGTCAATTTGTAAACATTTATAAACAAGTTTAAGATATAAACATAATCATAAACATAATCACCATTTTGTACTCAACTTAAATTATATTAAATTAAATTCCAAATTAATTATAGTTGAGCGCATACCCGGATTAGAAGTAGTAACTCATCCAAATCGTTTGGAAGTGCCTTGGCGTCTACTCTTTTGAGGATATCCTCTTTTCTTCTAATCCATGCTAAGAGGTCTTTAAGTAACTCTGAGGATTCACGAAGGGAGGCCAAAAAGTCTTGTAATTTTGATCGTTGCTTTTTCGCCCAATTCCACAAATCGTTCCATTTGGACTCAATGCTCGAAATCCAATTTTTAATAGTGCTCACAGCGTTGGGATGAGCTTTGGCCAGGATCTCACGTGCAAATTCAAGCGTTTCGTTCTTTTCAATCTCTTTTCGCTCCAATTCTCTCAAAAACCTTAAAAAATAAAATAAAATGTCAACCAAACTTCAATATTTAAAAATTGAAATTAAAAATGAAAAACTCAATTTCTCAGATTTTAAAAACATATTACATTCTTATAACCCATTCCCAAAAAAAAATTTTATGTTGCTAATTTTTTTTAATAATTTTTACTTTTCTTGCTCCTCGAGCATTTTCATCGCACTCGTTTCATCGAGTCCCGCAATCGACTCCGGGAAGCCGCGCTTCTTTTTTTCGGCAATAGCAAGCCACTCCAAGAGGGAATGAACGGAAGAGTTCAGTTTCTCAGCCTGAATTTTGAAAAAAAAAATAATTTTTAAATCAATTTGTTTAAATCGGTAATTACATTTGTAAAATTCACAAAAAAAAAATATGCCAATTTTTATATAGCCAATTTCCAAAATCAACATCACTTCATTTCTTGTTTTGTCTCATTCAAGTTACACTAGAATAGAATTCTTGAAAAAGGGCGTGTCAGTGAAATTAGTAAAAAGTTAATAGCATGTAAATAAGTATGTAAGTATGTAAATAAGGTGAATTGATTTTGTAATTGTTGAAGTTATTGCAAATTAACTTTTAAATCAATTGACTTGAAATTTAATTAACTTGAAAATTAAATTAGTAAGTAATTAAGTAACTTACGTCTTTGAGGGCTAATTCCAATTTTTGAGAGCGGCGCTCAACCTTTGATTTAATTTTTTCGTAGGCCTCTTTTGCGTTCAACACTTGATTTGTGATTTTTGTCTTTTCTTCAAGTGTTGATGCGGAGTCGAGCAGATCTGCAGCAGATTTTTGAATACTTTGAAGCTGCAGCCGACGGCTGTTCAACTGATCCTCCACTTTCTAAATTTAAAATTTTTTTTAGAAAAAGTTAAGAAATAAATATTTTTTTGAATATTTTTTTTTAAATTTAAAAAAAATTAGAAATGCACCTTATGCTGAGCAACAAGTGGTTTTACTGTATCCAAGTCTCCATGTACTCTTCCGTCCTCTACTACAAGTGAATCAAGGTGTTTCAAAGACGCCAAAAATTGAGTGATAGCGTCATCAAACGCCTTTCCTTTCAAATGCTGGCTCTCTAACATGCGCTTCTTCTCAGCAACCTATTTCAATATGTTTTTAAAAAAAAGGATTTCAACAAATTTTGAAAAAAAAATTAATATAAAAAAAATTATAAAAAAAAACCTTATATCTTCAAAATTCCAAGAATTTCAGAAGCATTTTTTTTTATAAAAAAAAAATCGATTTCATTTTCGATAGAAATGATTTTCCGCCAATTTTTTTTGTGTCAAAATGGTTCAATTTTTTTTTAATCTCATTTCTAGCAGACAAATGCCTTGATTAAAAAAAAACTTTTCAAACAAAATGCTGATTTTCAAACACAATTCTGATATAAAACAAAAAAATACAATTTTTGAAAACGCACGAAAAATGAACTTTTAGGAAATTATGCAACTTTAAAAAAAATACGAAATTAAAAAAAAAAAGTTTTAAAAATTACCCTCTCATTTAGTAACTTCCATTTCTCGTTAATTTTTTCTAGATCGCTTTCCAATGTACTCGTGCTAACACCAGCAGAAGCTGATTTGATTAAATTTCTTCCCGCCAAATTTAATTCTTCCAACTTCTTGGAAACCGCGGCAATTTCACGGCGTTTGAGTTCCTCTAAACCGTGCACCGTTTCCAGGTTTTGCTCCTTGCGCAATAACCCGCTGAGTTCGTCGTCCGTGGCCTTGTAAGCCTTGTAAAAGTCTTGAAGCCTCTTTAGCGTTGCGTCAAGATCTGACGCACGATGGCCGGCCTTTGCGTTAATCGTGCCAAACTTCTTGCGTATTTCTTCCACTTGCGGTCTCAGCCGCACCGTGTCCGTGCCCTTGAGCGTAAGCTGCTCGATGTGTCGCACAAGTTGGTCGAATTCATTCTGCTCTTCGCGTAATCGGCGCTTGAAGTCCGCCATATTTGAAATTTGATTTTGAACCAGCGGAATTTCCCGCCCAACTCCTTTCATTGCGTCAAGCTCCGAATCAAGCGCGGCCAAGTTCGAGGTTATGTCTCTCAGCTTCTCTTGACATTGCGCCACTGCCTTTTGCTCGGCTTCTAGGTTATCGGCCCGCGAGTTGAGCCTGGCCCGCAGCGAGCTTAGTCGCGAATATAGGTCGTCAACGGACTTGGTCACGTGATCCGTATCGGCTCCATCTTCGTCTCCAAGGCGACATAACACGTCCCCTTCTCGCTTGATACTGTCAATCCTCTTTTCGGCTTGCACAAGCTCCTCTGCGATCGCCTTAAGTTTTGCTTGGCCCGCACTCTGGACATCAAGCTCGGACTCGCAGCGGTCGAGCGTTTTTCGCGTACTCGCGACATGTTCATTAAAAGCCCGCATTTTTTCTAGGAGGTCCGCAATGCGGGCCAGCCGTTTGTCGAGAGCTGATTGGAGCGAATCCCAGCCGTCCTTGAGCGATCGCAACTCGGCTCGCACACCTTCCTTGTCGCGATCTGTTGCGGTCAAGAAGGCCTGGCCCGCGGACTCAATGTCGCTGAACTCGTGCGACCTGCGACTCACCTCCTTTTTCAAGTCCGTGAGTTCGCGCTGCATTCGTTCAAGGTCCGATTTCTTCAAGCTGTCCAAGCTGATACTCTCCAATTTTTCGCTAGCCGATACGAGCCAATTGTAAAACGGGGCGAAGAGCTTATCGTATTTCAAGCAGAGGTCGTACGCTTTATTGAGTCGGGACCGCGTTGCGGTCGCATCGCGCTCGAGCGTTGCCCAACTCTGCATCAAATTCTGTAGCGCGACTGATGAATCAAAATCATTTCCGCGTTGTTGCATTTTCAAAATTTCGGGTTTTCGAGCCAAAACCTCGGAAACGAGTTTTTCGTATGTCGAAACCTGTTCCTTCAAAATTACGCGATCCGCCGAAATCGCGACGCTGTCGAATTTCGGCAAATTCGAGTCGACCCATTTTTGGAGTCCTGCGCACGCTTCATTGAAGTCTTGCGCATCTTTTTCGGCCGCTTCAACAACGCGGCGCAGCGATTCCAGCTTCTTTGTACATTGATCGTAAAGTCGGTGAATGCCCGCGAGCTTGTTGCGGACATCGGTTTTTGACGCTGTATCGGTGAGCAGCTCAATCAGGTTTTGACCCGCCGTTTCCAGCGACGCTATCGGCCCGGCTTGAGCCGTTAGCGTTTTTTCCAGAGCTCTGATTTGCTTGAGTAGCGCTTCGGGCCGATATTTAGTCTTATCGTGACTCAGCGTATCCAAATCTTCACTAATTCGGCGCAGCGCCTCTTCGAGCCGATTACAGTTTTTGTCGAATTCGGCTCGCGCATCCAGGAGAGCTTCGGCTTGAGCTCGGCGCGCGTCGATTTGAGCCAGGATGTCATTCCAGCGTCGATTCAGCGTTCCCAGCGTTTCTTCAAGAGCGCTTCTTTCCGAAGCCGATAAGTTTCCGCGGCGCAGGAGCGTTTCGCCCAAGGCGGTGAGTTCGGCTAGTTTCGGCGCATGATTCTTGAAATCGGCTTTGAGCGACTTGAGCTGCTGAATCTGCTGGAGCGCATCGCCGTGCACGGAATTCAGGCTCTTCTCTTTGGAGTCGAGCCAAGTCGTGAGGGACTGCGTGAGGTCGTAGAACTTGCGAATCGAGTCGGAAAATCCGAGCCGATCTCGAGCCGTTTTGTCCAGGGCGGACCAGCGGTCTTGGAGCGAAACGAACTCGGCTCGTAACGACTCGTTCCCTTGGCCTTTGCGCAGGAGCTCGTTGATGAAGGAGCGGGTCGTGTCGAGGAGGGAAGTGTTGTCTTCCAAGGTGCGCAGAATTGACTGGAGCGTCTGCGCAATCGACTCGGCTTCTCGCGAGCTGTTTCCGAGTGATGCCGAGGGGAGCCGATCCTCTTCCCGCTCCAAAATTGAGCGAATTTGCTTCAAATTGTCGTCAATTTTGTTCACGAGCGTTGCGCCGGACTCCAATTCCCGCAATTTAGAATTGACGTTCGTGACCAAGTGCTCGTAGCGCTCCTCGATGTCTTTGCATGTCTTGAGAATCGCTGCACTCTCATTGGCTGGCAGGTCGCGGCTCAAGTTATCTCCAGACTAAAGAAAAGTTCAAAAAAATAATAATAATAATTTTTCAAACATCGAAAAAAAAAATTACGAAAATCGAAATTTTTAAAATTTTCAAAAATCGAAAAAAAAAAATAATTTAAAAAATCAAAAAAAAAAAATTACGAAAATCGAAATTTTTTAAATTTTCAAAAATCAAAAAAAAATTAATTTCAAAAATGAAAAAATTTAAAAAAATTCAACCGAAAAATTAATTTCCAAAAAAAAACACATTTCTTCCAAAAACGGCAAATTTCTAATACAAGAAGGCTACAAATTTTATTCAAATTTTTGGACTCATTTGCTACTTCAGATCACAAATACACATTGTACCAAAATACTGTTCAAACATTTTCTAAACCACTTTTTTTTAAATGAAATCCGGCTAAAATTTCTGAGTTCTGTTCTGAATTTATTGGAAAACAAAATTTTAACTATGTGAAAAATTGTTCAAAAATTTCCAGTGTTAGAAATGTATAGTTGTATTAGGTTGCAATAATGCAATAATGCATTAGGTTATGTTTAAAAAAAGGTTTAAAATAATTGGAAATTTTTTCACAAAACAAATATTTTAACGAAAAGGTATGCAGGGTTGAAGTGATTTTGAAAATCCAAAATTCTAAAAAGTTTTGTTTTCAATTTTCAAAATACTTGCACTTACATTTCTGACTGCTGTAATGAGAGTTCTGTTGGCAAAAATGTCGTCGCTAAGCGCTTTGGCACGCCGAAGCTGATCTTCGGCTTCTTTCGGCTTGGTCCTTAACGGCTCGTCAATCAATTTTTGTACCTTGGGCGTGGTGATTTTGAGCCAATTAATGGCCTCTTCTACCTTATTCTGAAACTCGTTTTGGCGTGCTTGAAAGTCGAGAGAGTCGAAAAGCTTGTTTGCTCGGGAAAGCAAGTCCTGTTTGGAAAAAAAGGAGCGAAAATGTTTTAAAATTTAAAATTTTTGTAACATTTGATTAGTAAAAGAAGAATTTAATTTAAGAAGTTTCTTTTTTCTAAAGTTTTGTATTAATTTTTTTTTCGAAATGTACATTGTAGACGTTGCTTATTTCCTTGAACTCGTCTTGCACTTCAGATCCCTTCTTGCGCAGTGCTGGAAGCCGGAATTTCGCTCGAATGTCATTCAAAGTTTGCAAATAATCCTATGAAATGCACTCAATTAATATTTAGAACAAAGCCAAAATTCAAATTCAAAATTTTCAATTAAAAATATATATATTTTTTTTTTCAGAAAAGTGTTTGCTACCTGCGTGGTTTCTGTGAATCTGTTTGCATTCATTTCTAGAAAACGCAGTTCTGCCTTGTGCGAAACGACGTCATTTACAAATTCACGCACTTTCTCAGGGCTCTTCAAAGTATTCGAAGCAATTTTCTTCTCAATTTCAACCAATTTTTGACAACTCGTCTTAAGCCAATCACGGAACACATTCTTCTCCGTACTATACAAAAACAAATTAAAAAATGTGCTTCAAACAATATAAAATATATGTCTTGTTTATCATAAATATAATGCATTGTTGTCATATTTTCTTGTACGAGATTGTCTGATCTCATGTGTATAGGTAAAGGAGCGTTATTTGACATTCCCGCATAGCGGATAGTCAACATGAAAGGAAGGGTAGGGATGTGATAGGGCAGGAGCTCATTAGTATAGATGTTGTCATCTGTAGGAATTATCATATTGTCATTTTAAACATTAGCGTAACATTTCCCCGTGGCAAATATGCCCTTTTAATATTTTGGTTTCAGAATTTTATCATTCAAAAATTTATCATGCACAATTTCAGCATGGCATAATTGGCTATGTTTACGCAAATTAAGTTCTAACATTTAATTAACATCAAGTTTTTGTCTGCAAAAGCATTTTTATCTAATAACTTTCACTACCTGTATTTACTGAGTTCTTCATATGCAGTAGTCGCCTTACGCAGAAGTTGATCTGCGGCATTTTCCGCTCTGTCGTATCTTGTTTTGAGCTGATTACCATATTCTTCCAAAGTGGATACGTTCTGCGTTGAGAGGGTCGTGCTTTCGGTAATGAGCGTCCTTATTTGGGTGTATGTCGAATTCACATCGTCTCCATGGCTCCATAAATCATCGTGAATAAACTAGAACACAAAAACACCTTAATTGGAATGTGCAGGTGAATATGACAGGTGCACGCAAAGGAGGCATTTTAATTGCATTATTCAAATTTTGTCATCTGAATCAAAAGCGGTTTAACTATCGCGTTTAATTGCACTTAAAAATGGAAATATATTCCATTCATTTAAATATTGAAAGTTTTGCACTTTCGAAAAGTAGCAAAATTTATTTAGTGGAATTAAACTTTTAATGACCTAGCCTGTAGCGAAGTAGAATTTTGAATTCTTAATAGGAATTTTGAAAATTAACAAATGAAAAAATGAAAAAAAAAAAAACGAATGAACTTGTCTTTTGAACTTGCAAAAATTTGTAAATAGTTACGTAAATGGCTTTAAGAGCACTAATGGAGGAAAATTAGAGAAATTTATTGGTAAAAATTAAGTTTTTTGTACTTTCAGTTTTTTTCAGTTAATTTTCAGTTTAACCTAACTTTAATTCCAGTGTTTTACAAAAAGGTAATACAAAATTTGGAAAAGTTACCTTTAGAGAGCTAATTTGATGCTTGAGTTCTTCGAGATGTTCTCTGAGTGGTTCTTGCTTTCCAAGTTCCTTTTCAATGGATTTGAGCCAGTTGAGTAGTTCTTGAACATTATTAGAATAATGCCGGTACTTTTCTTCAATGGATAACTTAAAAAAAAGGTATTTTATATCAACATTTTAATTAAAAAATACGTAGATTCTTGTTTTTTTTAAGAATAAACTTACTCGAAGTTGTTCAGCCAACTTTGCAGCAGAGTTGTCAATTTGCTCGATGACAATTTTCTCTTCAATTACAGTGTTGTAGAGGGTCTAGTAAAACCATTCCATTAAAATAAACAAGTTGTCCTTCAAATAGTTAATTTTTTATTAATTTAGGTGGTTTGATAACTACAAATTTTGCAGGTTTTGTGCTATTTCAAATGCACAAGTTTCAAAAGCTTATTTTTTACATCTCGTTATTCATTTTTAGGTTTAGAATAAGACAGAAAGCCTCTTACAATTTGTAGATAAGTTTACAACCAGCTTAAATGGAATGAGGGGGTTGAAAATTTTTACAATTTTTTTTACACAAAATCTAATCATAACCTAACTTGAACAAAAAAAAACTAACTTTCTAATTCAAAATCAGCGCCTGAAAGTTTGACAAAAAATTGTGAAATTTCCAAGTTCTTACAGTTTCCAAAACTTTCAATACAAATATTACAAAAGTTATTTACACACATGTAAACATATATTAAGCTCAGTTAATGTAAAATTTACCTTCCTACAAATTTTAAAGATACAATTTAAAATTGAGTTAACTTTAATTAAGCTATACATTTAAGTAAATTGCGCTTGAATAAAATTCTAATTTCTTGGATAATTTCTATACAAAATTTTTGCGATGTGGTGATTGTTTATAGTAATCCTGCAAAAATATGTATCGCTGTGTTTAGGCCTCCACTTGCCTAACATTTCCTTACGGAAAGAAAGCCTAATATCTGAAAACCTTAGAACTCAACATTGAAAATTCCGTAAATTCATAAAGGCTTCTAGGCATTAAAATTGGGCTGGTTCCGTTATTTCTAATTAATAAACTTATATAATTTTTTGAATATTTATATACATTAAAACATAATATTATATATTATTTACGCAAGTAAATTTGTTACCATATGAGGACCCCCGCCATTCGAGGTACTGGTGGTTGTTGTGGTGTGAACCCCCTTTGAAACTTGGCGCTGCGACGAGGAAGAGTAGCTCCTGGACTCACTCTCGAGTCCATCGGCATTCTTCCAAGAGGATCGAACTATCTTACCTCGCTCACTCATCCTAAACTATCGACTGCTGAGTGAGTAGCGTAAGAATTATCTGTCAGGTTGCGAAAGTTTTAAAGCTAAAACTTCATCAACACCAACGCATCTCCATTTGTCACTCCTCGGCAATTCCCTTATCCTTCACAGAGTCCTCCTTTGGTGATAAATTCGCCCATGGGGGCATAAGAGATAGTGAGAGGGCGGATGGATCTGCAGAATCTCAATTTCAGCCGCCTACACAATTCTTCCACTCGGACTCGATATGACCATTTTTGAGACACATTGGATCAATCCTAGGCAAGGTCATCTCTACGACTGAATTTTT
>JAQFYP010000530.1:0-22147 GCA_034694865.1 Bilobella braunerae | reverse complement strand
ATAGTTTCATAGGATTCTATATAAGATAATTTAAAATTTAGCCAAGTCAATCCAAGATTTCCGTTTATTCCTCGCAAGCTTGGTATCAATTTTGCCCTCTTAAATGATCCGAAGAGAAAGTGAAACTGATTACACGTAAAAGAGTCTTTTTATGCTGATGAAGAGACTTCTCCTGTTGCGTGAATGAAATCCTTATGAATGTTAATTTAGGAGAGACCAATTGGCTCTCTGTACACGCGAGGTGGATTCACATTTTCATGAATATATTTCTGGATTGAATTGAACCGAAAAGCAAGTTCCGAGATTTATCGTTCCCAGTTCGGCGGGACGCTGCAAACTTTATGAGATTTTGTTTCCGAAAGTCCTATGATTCAAAATTCGGGTTTCCTTTTGCCTCCTTCCCAAGGGCTGCAAGAGCTGCTTGGCTCAAAGACTTTGAGAGCTTAGAAATGGCAACTAAATCAGCGCTCGAAACAGCTCCGCGCGGTTTGGCAAAGGAGAAAGAAGTAATTTTTGAGGCGTGAAGAGACAGATTCCACCACTCTGAATTTACACTACGAGAATCATCATCATCTTTCACCAAAGGGCCACGGTGCGCCGTTGTGGAAATCACTTGCCTTTCAGCGAAACCCTTTCCCTTAACCCGCATCTTGCCCCTGCTGTGAAAACGATCTTGTCTTCTTTTGTCGTTGAAACAGCACAGGAACCTCTACCTTGTTTCCACCTCTCACCACACCAATTTTGAATTGCAAGCCATGTATGACAAGCGGAACTGGACGAAATGGCCTCACAGAATATTTTGAAAATGAACATAAAACCGCCAGAGTACAGCTCTTATTCTTTCCAGATAAACATTTTGCAATTATTTCACGGAAACGCGACCCTGCTAACGTTTATCTTTGCAAATTAGAGTGGTCCGTATTAAATCATTCTGGAGAAACTCCCAGGTATTTCCTTCCTGCGCAGTCGCAGGTCCATTTATTACAGAAAGCCAAGTCACTAGGGAAGCATTGATCGGTGGGCCCATCTCCAAAAACTCCACTTTCCCAAATAAGAAACTTTCTCTTTTCCCGAATCCACCCACCCGCACAATGTCGCCTTTCCCACTACTTTCCACTGCAAAAACGTATAAAAAAATTTCTTTTTGCTTTATTCCAGAAAGGATAAAAAAAGAACAATCCATTTCTACGCTGGATTTCCTGCAAGGAGAATGGAGAGAATTCAAAGGAAGAGCTTATGCCTAACAAAGACTTTCTCTACACTTTGAAGCTGCCGGAAAGCTCCAGAGGTCATATTTCCTACGACTGTCGGCTTTTCCGAATTTCAAATACGCAATGCAGGCGGAACTACTTTATGAACTTTTGAGAAGCAGAGAAAAACTGGATCATGGTGGTACGAAACAGTGTCCAAAATCTTAGAGAAAGTTGAACTTTTCAAAAACTAAAAATGTTTCTTTTCTTGAAAATTTTTTTAGGAGTGACAAGGGCTGTTCCTGTAACCGGAAGGAAATAGTTCATTTTTTTAGAGGATTGTCTTTGATATTTTCGAAAGCAGACGAAGTGGAAAGGAGATACAGAAGTTAAGGGCGGCGACATTATGTACCCTCGACATGCTTTTTTTGAAGTTCAAAATACGATAGTTGGTGGTGGTTCTAATAGGATTTTGGCTGGAGGGAAAGTGTAATCTGAAGGATTCTCTGCCAATATAAGTCTCCCATTAAGAGCAAAGATCACGTAAAAGACTTCTATCTCCACTCCCCAGCAAACCGCGTCACTCCAAGGCTTCCTTCCAATTCAAAACATAAATTCTAGCTCTCAGCTCCTATTTGCATCTAAACTAACAATACACCTTCTGCTTTAGTCTTAATTTCAACAATGGAACGAGCTATTCAGAGGCATTCATCACGGGACTGAATTAGAATGACAAGGTATTGTTGCATTGTTTTGTTCAAACACGCACTCTTTCAAAATTTATCATTTCCCGTAGCCATTGCACAACCTAAAAGTCGTGTTTTCATTCATCTCATAACTATTTCATAATAATCAGGCGCTCCCACATACGGCGTAAGCTTTTATCCAACCATCGTTGAATTTAAGCTAGTAATTGTTTAGTTTGTAACGTGAATCCGAACCTCGAAATTAACGTAAAGTAGCCTTTTTTATCAAACATTTAGCTTTGCACAAAAAATAATTCGTATATAATCAATTTCCTTTAGTGTTGACTTAAATTTTGCGAATTGAAGGTGCGTAAAAAGACGATGAGAGCGTGGTAAATATGTAATTTGCCAAAACCTCTAAGCAAAAAGCCGCAAAACCAACAATTTTCATTGTGAAGCATTGTACTTGAGCAATTTGAAGGTTTGACATGTTGGAATGTTCACGGAAAAACTGCAAAAAAAAAACGCTCAAAGAGATTTTCGGGGCTTCTGGCTATCTTAACTTCGAGTTTCATTCTGCTCTATAAGTATGCCAGAATTCTGAAATATGCCGTTGGCTTAAGGTTGTCTCTTGTGCAAGTCCCATGGAATTTGGTATGCAGAGAAGGATTCTCATTCTTCTGTATTCCAATTGGACGTCTAATAAGTCGTGGGCCGAGCTCTAAATCTAAGGAGAAAGTTTAATAGGGGCCCATTGCAAAGGCCCGGCGAAAAGGGGCTCTGGGCTCTGTCTACCCGATCACTTCCACTAGTTATTTATGCAGTTAGTTATCCCAGCTTTCTCCTTCCCCTGAATTGTGGCCCTGGAAAAGGGAACCCAGAACCCAGGCAAGGAAACTTACTTTCATTTTAAGGAAAAGTGGAATTTAGGAGAAGAAAATAAAATAGGAGAAGAGAAAGTCCATTTCCCAAACCACCAAAGACTTTTCTCCAACAATAAGCAAAAGAAGAGACTCAAATAATACACTTCCAGCCGCATATTTCCCAACACCAAAAACTTAAGTCCTCACACTTTCTCGCGCTTATGGTTCCCTCCGAAGTCATAATTCTCAAGGACAGCACCCTTTAATTACATTTCCCTCTCTCCAACTTAAACTTTACTTAAATCTCACAGAAATTACAACAGAATCCAATTTACATTACATAAAGAAGGGGGCGACTTATGAGCTCAATTTTTGTTTCGTTACAGGTACTAAATACAAACCAGCATGGATTTTGGCGTTATATGTAGTAACGTATAAAATAGAATTTAGGCGACTTTAAAAATTATTCCGCTTTAGCTTGAGCATTTTTCGTGTTAGCCTTCTCTAAAGCTTAACCAAGATGCGTGAGTTTGCAAAAAATAGGAGAAATTTACGGAATAAGGGCTCGAACCGGAAAGTCACAATTCATTTTGCAGACTGGAAAAAAGTAATTACGGAAGCTTGGGAACTGGGACTTTCTTTACAAATGGAAAAATTAGAACTTGGAAATTTATGAGAGTCCCCGCTCTCTTTTAGTTTACTTTCTTTTGCCAAGCCCTTTTGCCTAAAAATGGCAGACTCTACTTGCTTCGACTATACGTCTTTCTAGAACTTTTCTTCCAGTTATAAAATCCAAGAGACTAAAATGGGATTTTAATTTAAAATTCTAATGTTTTAATTAATTTGATTTAGGAGTACAGGAAATGGAATTAGAAAACTTGGAGAAATTATGGTGCTAAGGGAAAGGAATTATGTCTCGCGAATATCACACTGGCTGCATCACACAATAACTTCATTTGTACATGAAACTGGTAATAATCTCCTTATGAAAAAAAGTTAATTTACCACTAAAATGGAGCAATGACCTTATGACGTTCAATTAAATGACCCCAAACTAAACTTACGTAAGACGATACTTTGCCTTCATGTCACCATCTAATTTTGTAATATTCAGCTGTGAATCCATGTTTTCCTTTCTTCAGATGTTGTCAAATGTATTTCTGTCTGCTTAATTATGTTTTAAATGTCAATTTTCGAGCACTCTGAGGGCCAATTTTCTAATTTACGTATAACTTGATACTCTATTTTAAATTTCACTAATATTGAACACTTTTAGAAAAAACGTGCGGCAGATATTTTTGGAATCTGAAATGGCCGACAGGAGGGAAACTCCCAGGATGAAAAAGGGCCCCTTTATTGTATCGCTGCTATAGGTACGTGAGACGGAGGACCATAGCAATGGCCCATATGCACTATACAAGCGTTTAGCTAAAAAGACTCCTTGATCCCAAAATAACGGTGTCCTAAAATAGTTTGTACCATTTTAAGGGTACACTAAAAGTTCCAGTTAGGCCAAGGTCTCAAGGGTCCTTGTCATAAACCGAACAATTGTTAAAAAGGTAAGACGCTGACACAGTTAGATCTCAGACTTGCTTCTAACAAATCCTTTAATTTTTAGGATTCTTAAAAAATGGGCCTAATTTCGGTAAAGTACCTTTATTATTAGAACAAGTATACTTGCAGCAATAAAAGTTGAGGTAAACTTCAACCTATTTGTTTGTCTTTTTTAGAATGACAAGCGCTTGGATGTCACATTGATGGTGTCAAAGGAGTCATAAACTTAGCATTACGGATGATGCAAGGTTGGGTCTAAGAAGGCTTGTAATGTCCTGTTACAACAATAAAAACTTTATTTTACTTACTATTTTTTTACCGAAATAGAATACCGTCTTTCAAAATGTATTTTGAGCAAAATTCTTCAGTCTCTACAATTCATTCTACTTGTAGACTACCTTTCTCAAAATCTTGCAAACACGGATTTAATTAATAGTTTGAGTAAATTTAATCGTGTAATAGTGAATGTGAATTTTGTATTGTTGGCTCTGAAATATTTTCTAGTAAAATTCTACATCATGGAATTATGGATCGATATGAGGTAACTATTTCCTGTCTCCTTTCTAAAAGGTGGATTGGAGCCTACCATTATTCTTCATTTCGCTACCTTCATCTCTACTCTCCTTTCTCATAAATTGGGATCTAAATTTTTCAAAAACGGTTAGGAATTTGGAAGCAAAAAATGGAATTTCATTTGGGGAAGAGGAATAAATCATAATTTGAAAAGGGTAGAGTAAGACACACTACCCATACTAAACGCGTGGCTTAGAAAGGGAAAGCGAGGGAAAGTCGTAAAGCAGTCCCTTTGTCTCAAGTTTTTAACTTTGTAGCATTTCCTTGTGATCGAGGCGGGTGAAAGCGTGGAATTTAGTATCAAATTAGAGAAAGGAGGTGAAAGTGTGGAGAGGATTGATCCTTCCATTGGGGGCCTTTTCGAAATAAATCTAACCTTATCAAAGCTTCTGGCATTTCCAATTTTGGTTTGAATTTTGGTGTCTACTTGCTTCTAAGAAACGAGTCTAGAAATATTCCCTCACTTTTATGATTTTACTATCTTGCGCAAAATTGGTTCATTTTTTCCTACCTCGCAAAAAAAATCAGTTTGTCACTACCCTCACTAAAAAATCAATACCCTCGTCATGTCACTCCATGCCTTTCATTTGGAAAAAGAAATTCAAAATATTCAACATAATTTTAAAAATATCAATCTTCAAATACAAAATAGCTGTTTCTCGTCTCCTAAGATTGTAATTGGAAAAACAAATAGTGGAGTGTAAATTCTATTTAATTTTTAAGTGTTTTTAGATTTTAAAAAGCTCAAATTTGACCTTAAATTGTCTTTAACAAACTGCCTTTCTTAAGCATGCGCTTAATTTTTAACACCTTTTTAATTTTTTTTTTACACTTTTAAAAGTAATTACCTATGAACCAATCAAGTCGATATTTAATTTTAGCAAGTAATTATACAATATGTTCGATTGATTTCAAGTGTTAGTGCCTGCAATTATAATCAATGCAAATATAATCAAAGCTTGCAATTTTCTAATCACTAAGCAGCATTGTTGCCGAAAACTGAGTTTTTTTTGGTTAGTTTTTTTTTAAGTTTGATGCAAGGTATGTAAACTTTACTGTGAGAATTTCTGTGAGAAAGTTGATTATCTTCCAACTTTTTGCAGGCGTTAGACAGTTGGACATTGTCGGTAGAAATGAAAAGTGGATTGATTGATTATAGCCGGTTTGAAGGCTAAAACCAACTAGAAGCAACGGGGGTGACGCTTCATTGCAGAATGAAAAACTGCACCCCATTAAGCTCGAAATAATGTAAATCATCAACTTGAATCAACTTCACAAAAACTGGATTTTATAAAGTTGATTTTGCATTAAGGCCTCAGAATTTTCTGCAGTACTTACCACTACTTTAAAAATGCAATGAAAATAAATAATTATCTTTAAGGCTTTTACGGGCTTCCCAGACATGTCATTTGATAAATACAGAACTACATCAATTCTCCAATATGTAAATTCCAATATATCTAATTATCAAAGCTCAATTAAGGTGATTTAGCGTGCACCTAACTCACTCGAAGTGAAAGTTGGACTTAGGTGATAGATGGGTGAAAGCTACGGTGAAAGCAGCCGTAACTCCATTCCTAGTCACTTGGAGCGTTGGGGATGTTTTCCCGGCTTCTTCAAGTAGTTTCAAGCAAGTATTCGAGATGGCTCTATTGTGGGAACTCGTACTTAGCAACACGCAAACCTTTCTCCGAACCAAATGTCTAGCGTAAATACAAAGATTTGTTACAGGATGCGAAACTAAATAATTTGAACTTAAATCACCAGTTTTATTATCCTCATTAATTACAACTCAGAGTGAAAGATTTAAGAGTGTCTTTGGAGTTATGATTCCAAAAGATGTTCCACGCAGTTCACATTATTTATTTAGCCCAATCAAACTCAGGTGTAAATTGAGCTCAACTTTCACACGCTTTTAATGCAGGAAAGGGAAGCGAGAAACGATTTTGCTCAACTCATGGCATTTTTTTTTGGAAATTACAGCAAGTTGGAAATAGATTTGAAGTTTGTAAGGACAAGAATGGTGCTTGAGCACGCAGATTTGTTGAGGCAGAAATATCACATATGGGCGCATCGACTATGCAATAAGTCACATCATTTTCACAACAAAATATTATTTAAAAAATAGAGTGTGCTAATAATATAAATGAAATTCATTCATTTTTCTTTCTTTCATCAGTTCATGCTTTAAAAATCTGTTCAGTCTTGCAAATACTACGCTTGAAATATTGTGTGGAAAATTTGATTTGATTAGATTTGCAATGTCGGGATTAGCGCAAAGTGAATTAAGGCTCTGTGTTAAATTGTATTAATTTCATTAAAGGTGGTAATGGAATTAAAAGGAAAGAAAGCAGAAGGGCGAGAAAGTTGAAAAGCAACAGTTTTAGTGACTCCTAAAATCTAATGACCACATCTCCTGCAAGTCTAATTTCATTAAGGTAAAACGGGATTTCTTGTAGATCCACTTTTAACGGCAATTAATGCCCTTGAAGCGCTCATTGCTTTTACCATTGAAGCAAACGCTTCAATTCTACAACATGTATTAATTCCATGACATGTCCTACCCTTAACAATTCAGAAACCATTTTGTTTGTTTGAGTCCATGAATCTTGCTTGGTCAGAAGAGAATTTTAGATTAAAAAAATTGTGCTGAACTGTGTCTTGTCCTTCATTCATCCATGGCCCATAGAACAGATTATTCAAGCGACTCTTAATCCCAAGATCCGAAAAGGGATTATATGCTATGATGCACGAGTACAAAAGCAGGAATAGAAATACCAAAACGTCTTTCTGCAAAGCCCACACCCCTTGTCTTCTAATTTTAATTTTTTCATCCTCTTCGAAAAGAATTATTTCGTAACTTTTGTCGACGACGTGAGGATGAGTAGCGGATTTTCACATCCTAATGACGACAACGCTCCCTCATTACCTTCCGCATATTTTCCCAGGAAATAAAATAAGATCAAGTGCAAATGCGTTACTTTTTTGCTATCTCCATTATTATCGTTCTTGCAAAAGTATTTGAAATTCAGTGCGCCGGAATTACGTCCTTCACACCCTCTACAAGCTATATCTTTATTTCAAATCACGGAAAAGAACCAACTTTCACTGCCGAGCAACCGAGATTTCCCTTCCATAAATTCTGGGGAGACGGGAATAAAGCATATTTTTAGGTAGGCGGGATATTCGCTTAAGCAATCGAGGGATAATAAATCCATGGTGACAACGTTATGCTTCGTCGCTTTTATTCTTTTTCCAAAAAAGTTGGATTACGGCGGAAGCTAATGATTGCCAAATTCCTCTTGGGCTGAAGTGCATCTTGGATGTAAAATGTAGAGGAGTGAAGATAAGGGACTTTCGGTTGTTGGAGGCTCAGGTAGTAAGGGCCACTTGGGAAGATCACTTTAATTTTCTGTGGAATTCGGATGAACAATTGAATGGGTGAATGTTATTGTTGTGGGATAATGGAAAAAGTTATGAGAGAAAAATGCAGTTTCGATTAGAAAGGGCCAATTCATTGCTTTCTCCAGGCCGTTTACATTCTGATCTGTGGCTATAGGGACTTCCCTTTGCTTAACTTCTTCTGCTGAACCCCATCATTCCCCACGAAAAACAGCGAAAGACGGAAAATTTGTGGTAATGGCCATGAATCAAGGTTATCAACAACCTCGTCTTTCATCCATTTTAAATTGAATCCCATCCAATGCCAACACTTCCCTGCAGGCGTAGTTTCACATCACGTACAAACAGCAAAACTTTACAATTCGTCCGTTACCTTTTCAATTGTTTTATATTCCTTCAACGCTTCTCATTTCAAATTTCTCTATACATTTGATGCAAGGAAACTGAAATATCAAACAAATAATATTAAAAGATAGATTTGATATTGTGGAATTATGAGATAAAAAGGTTTAAACTCCAGTACCTATTTGAATTTTGTTCAGTCCAAATCGATAGAATAATCATATCTTAAGTCTTGTTATTTAGCACAATTTAATTTTAAAATGATCGTGATTTATATGTTCAGTGCAAAATATTAAAAATGCTTGTTTCTGAATTCTGAAAGTCGTTACCCTTGTGCTAATTTGCCATAAGGATGATAGCGTCTCTGATTAATTCGCAAGCCCGTACCAAGCTATAATAGCGTTCATCTGTTTCTTCGTATCAATGAATTCTTGATCCTTCCCAGTCCACTTGCGCCCAATATTCTATATTCTGGGAGATATATGCTATAAAGCATCAGATCCTTGTTTACATACGGCATAGGGTGAGATTCTCTGGGTTTTATGACCTACTCAAAGTATCCCATTAAAGCTCGCAGTGGGCTAAGGGAGACAAAGGGACACACCACGTGCTAGTGAGGAAGGTCAGTCAAGGCTGCTTCGGCCTCCCTTACTGATGTACATCTAACAATCGGCACCACCATCATAAAAATAAACATTTCCATTATTGTGAATGTGACAATGTCTGGGAGGCCGTTGAGTGCCTCCTTTCACTTTCCAGAGGGATTTGCCTTCTTTACATACGTACAAAAGGTTTACCTCTTAAAATAGCTTTTTTAGAACCATTAGGCCTAGTCCTCCTCCTTTAGATTATGGCAAACTTTTTCATATTTTCAATTTTACAAATAAGAAGCGGGAAATATAATGAACCGATTTTAAAACTCGGGGTGAAAGCACAGAAAGTTCTCTTAATTAAAGTGGAAGTTATAAAACCCAAAAACGCTTTTCCTTTCCGCTCCAATCTACTTGGATCCCTGCCTAATTAAATCATGCACTTTTATTGATCTCCTGGTTGTGAGCTCCTGAGAATTCAAATGTCAGCTTCAACTGCAATTATGCTTTCACCAAATGTCACCATATGGAGAGGAAATGGTTGAAAATTGGGCAAATTCGAGGGATTTCTGGTAGCAGACGTAAGGCATAATTCATCGGAAAGAAAAGAAAGGCCACTCTGATTGCTCCACTAACTTTTGTATTAGAATCTTCTAAGCTTACTGTCCCACAAAATGTGACTGGAAGAGATTCACGGAGCATATAGTAAAGAGTGGCCAAGTAGAAAGCGTAGATAGGGAAAGTTTGCAGAAGGGGAGCTGCTGAACGTGGTGAAAGGAACTAGATGGGCTCGCGTTAGAATCGAGGGGAAGTATACTTTCAAAGCGAGGGAAAGCTGCCGGTTTCGGGCATAGGAAAATGCTGGTAAGAAAAGTGGCAACATTGAAAAAGAAAGTGGGCAGGAGAAAGACCCAAGCTAACTTTCTCCCCCTATTCATCATCCTACACAGATTCAATTTCCCTAAGAGCCTGGAAGAGAAAATAAAAACCGGTGGCCAATATTTAAATATTGGCCAATATAAAATTGTAATTTCTTAATTCAGACAATTGGTTGACCATTACTTATAGGATCTTCACTTTGGAAGACTTTTAGCAAAATATTAGAGCAATGTAAATGTTGCAAGTTCATGTTGCTATGGGTTCAAATTAGCCTAAATAAATCCTTGAAAAAGGCAAAGACAAAGCAAGTTGGCAATATGATATTTCTGTTATAAGAAGTTCGTTGTTGCACATTGTTTGAAAAGGTCTTGAAATGAAACAGGAAGGGGAAACGGCCTGGTTTTGGCTCAGTTTTTACCCGACTTTGCCTTTAGTTGTGACTTGGAAGGGCAGAAGGAAAGTAGTTTGCCTTGTTCCCTTTCTCCACGCACAAAATCGGCAAGAATTGCATAAATGAATGGCCCAATTTTGCGACTTTGTAATATTGTGGCTCGGTATGACAATCAATTACTCCATGCTGTCACTAAATTCCTAATTCGTAAAGTTTGATATAACAAGGTCAAACCCAATTTGGAAATTTAAAATAAATAGCTAGACTGCTTATTCCTTATTTTAAAATTCCCAGCGACTCACCGTAACTCCTCTGAATTCTTTTTTCTTAGCAAAGACTTCAAATATAACTCAAACTTATAACTCAAAAACTTCTACTTTTGATTTGATTTCTTTTAGCGATTTAACAAATCTGACTGCCTTTATGAGCTGACTTCTAAGCCGCACTTGATCTTGACTCGTCAAATGTTTGTCCCATCATTTACATATAAAAACAGACGGAACGGTCGTAAAAGTCAATCGAACGTGTTTCACAACCCACTCAAATGCAGCGCAACTTTGGTTTTTGCAATCTTGTCTCTTCCGCCTTAAATAAAATTCTTTTGACGTTAGGAGTGGGGAGAAGGTTCTTTGCTAAATTTTGTTAGTTGTTGGACTTAATTCCTGCTTTCTCTCGCTAATGAAAACTTTCTCTCCCGCCCATTAATATCAATATCTATTTTCTATTAGAAGGATAGTTGGGCCTAGGAGCTAGTGGCCACCCATAACTCACTTCCTTGTCTCCCTCGGCAAAAGGAAGGAAAACTAAAGAACCAGAAGAGATGAATTGCCTTTGCATTTCCACTCGCTAAGAAACTTGTAGCGAGGGCATTGGAACTTCGGCTTGCAGTTTTTTTTTTCAGCTTTCTAAGGACACGAGCCAGGGCGATTTAGGCATCAGACGCTGAATCTTTACACACATACAAGGCTCACTACTCGCTGCTTTGCGGAAAAAGAGGATGAAGGGTGTAATTTTTGAACTGATTTATGGACCCATGCATTCCCCATTAGGCTAATAAAGCCCTTCCACCATAATGAGAATCCAAGAAAGAATCGGCCAACGCTCCGCTTTCTCCACAAACACAGCTTACTCTTATTGATTATCAACTTTCGCCAAACATACCTTTCTCCAATTAGTCACAAAGTAGAAATGTAAATTGCCCAGATACCTTTAACTCTACATGCAACGATATGTGCAAAATTGGATATTTTCAAAAAAAAAATCCTAAAATATAATATCCTTTCATCAACATATGTTGGAGGTCACGAAGTCCAAAAGGAATAACTTATATTAAATATTTGTATATGGTGTGTGTTTTATTCCAACGTGAATGATGGGTGAGGATGAGTTTTAGTTTTCAAAATCAACTTAAACTAAATTAATGCTAAAATTTATAAATCGAATCTACCGAAAAATTCTGCTTGAGAAAATAAAAAAAAATATAGAAATTTTGGATTCCATAATTACTGATTCTAAACGTAGCTGTTTAATCAATTGGATTTGGGTAATTCGTACGATACAAATTAAATAATAGGTAATTAATTTAAAATAATTCTTAAGTTAACGGAATTTCCCCAAAGCTCAAGCGAAAAGTAGTTAATTGTGCAAATATTTGGCAAATGTTATAAAAAATAAGAAATGATTGGTGTACCTAAATAGGACTGACCTGCAATGGCCATCCATGGGTAGAAGGTGTGATTGGCGGATTGTTGAAGCTGAGATGCTGCTTGTGAGGAGACGACGCCATTGTTCAGGGAGCAAGTGGCGGCGTTCCAAGAGGTTAGAGATCGGGAAGGACTCGTTGGTTCCACGGAGGGATGACCTGGCGTCGCATAGCGACCATCTGGGGTACAGACAGCAGGACGAACGGGAACGCCAGTGCTGGACCCCGTTGACCCACCGCTTCCGCCGCTCGACGTCTGCCAACCGCCGCTTCCGGCGCCGTGGGCGCTGACGCTGCTCCCAGTAGTGGCGCTGAGGTCTTTTGAGGAATACCCGTTGGCTTGATCTTTGCAGTCCAGCTTGTATTGTTGCTGGGAGTCTTGGAGGCTGGAAGCGCCGTAGAGCTTACAGGCCGCGGCCGTAGCGTCGTAGGGAGAATCTTGTGGGGCCCTTGCCTGATGATGCTGTGAGTAAGGTGACATGCCAAGTCCAATAGGAAACCGATAGTTGTTAGGGTCAGAGGCCGAGGGGGTTCCGTAGAACCCACTCTGCTCAAAATACGAGTTCATCATCTTGACCTGGTCAATTGTTGGGGTCAGCAATGGGGTAGAATAGTATGAGAAAGGGTCCGGGACTCCAATTGTTGAAAAATCCGTTCTCACTCAAAGGGTTTCAGAATTTTGTACATGATGTCCTTTCTGATCTTTTTGGCGTTAAGGTTGTTTTAAGTGTTAATTTTTATTGACTTTTTAGTGCTCGTAAAACTTTTGTGGGGAAATCATTTCCCTTTTAAGCACCTGTCTCTTAAGTACTTACGAATAGCGTCCTTCCGTATACAACTTTTGAAAACACGACGAAAGGGTCCTTTCACTTTTTTTTTAGTTATTGGAGCCTTCCTCTTCGTTTTTTTTTTTGCAAAACTGTTTGACGAAATGTTTATTTTTACGAATTTTCTTACACACTGCCGTACGTCTAAGTGACTGGAATTTCGTATTTACTTCTCGTATACTTTGAAGAGTTGAAGAACACGTATAATTGGAAACTGTTTGAATTCCGTTCAAATTCAAAAGCAGTAGTAATCAAATGACTTTTGAAGAAATGTTAATTCACTTGTAAGTTATGCCTCCCGAGTCCTTTGGTATTGTACTAAAGATATTTGACTGTTTAAAAAATTAATGAGGGTAAACGGTGAATGGCTTTTAAATATTGAGTAAACTGGTTAAAGTTAAAATTGAAGAGGGTTTTAAATATTCTTTTACTTGTTTGTGTAAACTGTAAAACCGTGTGTGGCTTTTTCGTATACGGAACAATTGCGTAAGATTTTGATGCGGTTGGCTGAAGGTACAAGTGAAGAATGAACTGAAAGTGAAGAGTTGAGCCTCTCAAAATAATATTTTTTGTTGTGTGATGATGTTCTCTGAGTTTGCTGTCGGAAGCACGTGAAGTGAGCTGGAGTGGTGGAAGGACGCCACGGTTTTCCAGCAGTCTCCAACACGTGTGTGTATGCTGGAGGGACTCCAGCTCCAGCCGTAGCTCCTTGGACTGTCCAGGAGCAACTCCGTCGACCAAATTTTGACTCTGAAACGTTTTTAATACCCGGAATCGGGCTTCTGGAAGAAAGCGGACATGCAGCTACCCCTATCCGAAAGTTCGAGAGATACAGAGATTTCGAGTGAAAGTTCCTCACCAGGAGAGACTCAAGTGAAACCTTGAGTTTTTCATCCCTTTGGAAAAACAGGGTAGTTTTGGAAGGCAAAGCTTACAGGAAAGTTCCATTTGAAATTGTATGCAAGCGACTCCCGACGTCGAGTTTTGCAGACTTTTTCGCTCCAGCAAGTAGAAATTTATTCGAGGAAACAAAACAACTCTTTATGAAATATTATATGAAAATATTATATTTTTACGTGAAAAACTAAATTCAAGTTAAAAAAATATATATATTTTATGACAAGCAGACATAATTTAGAGTATATAATGAAACTCGTAAACGTTGTTATTCAAATTTGCATGTTGTTTTTAATGTTGCAGAAATGAAATAAGAGTGAGAATTTATAGTTGCAAATTCGCAAAGTATTTCAATTACTCAACCCTGAATTAGATACAATTCAATGTTTGCAGTGGAAAAGGGCCGTTCTGCATCAAATTGCAGAATATTTTCCTTTGGTTGAAATTTATAGCAATATATTATAAGACTGACATTTTCTAGAGTCAAATTGAATCATTGAAAGCGTCCCTTAAGACGATAGTCCCCTCCTGAACCACTTCTCTCTGTCTAAAGTGCACTTGAAAAGTAGTAAATGAGCCCATGATTTTTATTTCATTGTTAGATGAGGACGATACAATAAGGGCGAATGGAGAAACCACTTTGAAACATAAAAATCATGAATCCCCTTTTCTTTCTCCAAATAACAGAGTCCGGGCCCCTTGAAGGGAACTTTGAAACTATTCCTTCTTCAGTGTCCCATTGTCATCAAGTTCCGAAGTGGCACTTGGGTCCGTCTAAACCACATTTCACTTTCATTTGACCCGCTCTCCAGCCTCATTTCTCCAATTTTGTTTACTTTCATTTTCAAAATCAGCCCAAGTGCCTCGTAGGCTTCCTGGAATTTCATTTTCTCCTCGGATGTCCTGAAAATAAAAGTTTTGCGAGCCTGTATCTTTTTCCAAATTTTTTCATCTCCAGCTCCAGAGCACGACTACTTGTCTTTCATTTTACGACCAGCCGAAAAGTTGCCATACTCCAATTTATGGGATCTTTTACATTTCATTCAACTTCTAAAAGAATTTCTGTTCCTTTTCTTACATCTCTGCTCCTACGTATCGTCACTACGTCAACATCAAAAGACAAGCACCATAAATTTTTCTTTGCTATAAAAACCTGTATCTAGATTCCCACCCAAACTTAATTGAAAAAAAAAATAAGACAGGCATTTTGGACGAGAATCCAGTCACTTTTGCAAGGACATTGTCACACTGGTTCAGCTACTTTTTTTTTAATAGGACGTGAATGCAATTTAAAAGATTTCTGTCGGATAAATACCGCTTGGGCGGAGTTTAGCTGGGGGCGATAATGAATTAAAAGGCTTTTTCGTGGTTTTGGTTCCCTTTTCCCAAATTGTGATCTTCATCAAGCCGCCGTGTGCCATCAACATTTGGAATGATCATTTTCATTCCTCACAGTTCATTCCAGGGCGGAAGGGTCCCCTGGTCTTAGTGTCGCGGCATCCATTTCTAGAAGCAGTCTATAGAAATCCTAGAGCCCAAATAGATGGAAAATGTAGAGAAATGAGACTATTAAGAGAAGACAAATGTCATAATTTTCTCCTCAAAATGAAGTCATAGTCATGAAAATAAAGTGTTCCCAATTGCTTATGGAACGACTCGAAAATGAAAATCTCGTGAACAACTCTTGAATAGTGAAAGAGGACGTCGACGGTTCTTGTTGTCAATTGACAACAAAAAGAATTGGAATTGAGGATGAAACATAATACAGAGTTTAGCTTTGTTGCATAAGTCAAAATCAACTTAACTTAAAGTCTTTTTTTTTGGTCGAAGGAGTTTGGTTTATGGCTAAAAGCAATTGAAATAACTAAGTTTAAGCAATTTAAAGGAAAGATGTAAATGATAGTTTTTACATTCCTGGGATAAAATTCTGCTTATTTTCAACTATACGTGATGTAAATTGAGCGGCATAAAACCAAATAAGAATATAATATATGAATTGCATTTTTTAAATAATGAAAGAACATTATCTTTTTAAATCGAAGTCAATTTGCGCAGTCGCTTCTCCAATTTTTCTATCATGTTCTGCTGCAATTGCGACCACGCCTCTCAGAAATCTTACGTGGTCACGAACCAGATCCATGGGTGAACCTGATGAACTCAATGAAGCCCCTTTGAATTCTAAATCAAATTTGGAAGCTAAAAAAATCGAAAGGGCTTCTTTTTTTAAGAAAATCATTCTAATCATCTTAATCAACACTCAATTGAAGCCTCTTTTTGAACAAGCGACTAGAAGGTTCTCTTTTTCATTTAATCGCAATTTCTAGAGTTCCATGGAATTCCTTTAGCTTCGGTGAAAAGGTTCTCTTTTTCATTTAATCGCAATTTCTAGAGTTCCATGGAATTCCTTTAGCTTCGGTGAAGCGTGTCCTGTGCACAAAAAATGGAGAACCTTGAGGCCTGTGTGCTATTCTTGAATTTGATGCTAAGGACTATGTGAGAGTGAATTGGGAAGGGTTGAATTTGGCTTGGCGATGAAGGCATTTATCATGTTCCGTGTTGTGTGTCTTGGCAGTTTCAGTTGAATCTTTCAACGTTTGGGCCTTGAGCACAGGGGTCTGCTTCACTAGTGAAGTTGGAGCACGGTCTCTGTTTGGATGGGTTGTTAGCGTGTGGTTTCTGGATTGCATTAGGATTAGCACCGCTTTCCTTGGGTGTGGGCATTGGAAGACATGGAAGATTCGCATCCAGGGAGACTAACCCCATCCATCACTGTCAAGGCCCCCAAAAGAGGGATCGTCTTCTGTCATCTTCAAAACCAATGCCAAGGAAGAGGCCATCATCCAGTCCCGCATCCGCCATCGCCCCAACATCCGATGACACTGGAACCATCCTCCTGAGCATAGGCCTAAACCAAAGTTCAAAAAATTTCCTTAATTTCATTCTATTCATTTCCAAACACTCCTTTACGCAAAATACAACTTACAAAAAGATTGTCTGGTATTTTAGATTTTTAATTTGTTGCTTAAGAAGATTGTCTGTGTATTTTAGATTTTTAATTTGTTGTTTCTGCTGACTCTGGCCTTAATGAATGCAAGAAAAAATTGCATTGAAATAATTTTTTAAAGAAATGATCTTCAGTAACTTCATTCACTGAAATTTATAAGTAACAAATTCTCTTACTGCATAGAACTGGTTCTAAATTATTTGCCCGCCTGCTTTATAGCAGGAAACAGTACCGTACATTTAATTTGATATACCATTGCAAAGTAATTTTTATCGTGACATTAATATCCAAAACATTAATTAATTACAATTATATCACAATTATTAATGACATTAATAAGTAATATAAACAAAACTATGATGGTAAAACAAACTAATAAAAATTTGCTATTTAAAAACTTCTTATTGGTAATTGTGTGTATAACATTTTTTTTTCTATTATGGTAATTAATATACAATTTTTTTATAATGTTTACTCCACATCACAAATGGCAATATCTGAATTGTTGCATTAATATCCAAATTAAAAGATTAAAGTGGATTTGAAACGTTGGTTTTACTATAGGTCCAAAACACTGAAAATGTGATGAACGCAAGCTTACGAAAAGCAAGAATACAAAACTATAAAAAATATAGACAATAGATAAACTTTAATTAAAATTGTAATCATTCAGGCAGGATCCCATTTCAAAATCAACCAATTTTTGTTTTTATTTATTAAATATGCAAAGCAGACTTTTGATCTAACTTCATTTTCCATTGAAATCTATGGATTTAATAAGTTATGTATTTTATCCATTTCTAATTTCCTTCTATTTAGATTCTCAAATTCTATAACTTCCGTTGTTTCCTACGAAGGTCTTTTGAAAACTTTCCTGGAGGTTCCCTCCAGCAAAATCGATTAAAATTTAGCTTTTGTGGAATCAAATTGTACAGTTAGATGCGCTGGCGCTCTTTCGAAAACTCTACCTCGCTAGCCCGTTCTTTCCTGGGAAGTGAGAATATCTGGAAAAGGATTTTCTCTGGAGAAATGGAAAAAGGAGTGTTTTCCTTTCCTACAAGTACAACTTTCTCCAGAAAATGGAGTCCGGCCCTAATCGATTTAGAAGAAAGTTGAAACTATATTTCTCTATTCTTTCCCTCCCACGCTCAAAATTTTCTTAAAAGAGAATGTTTGGACTCTGGAACCGTCTTAAGTCACTTATAAAGTCCATAATAGGAGACCGTGGCCAAACGGATTAGAATCCTCACAAAATTCCACTCCAGCACTTGAAGCCTAATGCATTTTGGCCACGGTCATCACTGTCTCTCGTCCAATCTCCAGGGATGATCAGGCGACACTTTAGGAATCTAATCATCTTCAAATCCTTTAAAGAAGCTGACGGAGACACTAAAGTTCAAAAGTGGAAGATTAAGGCTTAGAGGATGAGACCCAACACTTTTGATAAGATTCACAAATCACTCGAAAGATGCACAAGAATCCCCCTTTTCATTGGCAACTATCCTCATGGGGAAAATTTCCAAATATCATCTGCCATCACCCAATGTGTCAAAATATCCAGTTACATCACATGCATACGATACTGTTGTGGTCAAAGGTCAAGGTATCTGAGGTCATTTCTCAGCTTTTAGAGTCTTTTGGGAATTAAAACACTCTTTTTTAAAAGCGTTTTAATTTTTAAATATCCAATCCAAAAAAAAAATCCAACTTGGACAGAAGCCTTTTCTAATCCTAAAATCTCCCTTGATTTAGTTCAGTAGATTTGTGACGTTGATTCAAGAGAGTCAAGAACAAAGAAACAAGTTTGAGTGCTCCTAATGGGCATAAAAAGGAAGTTTGAATTTATGAAAATACTTTAGCTCTGGCTACTTACAAAAGCATTTTATTAAAATTCATCATCACAAGCCTCTTCCAGAAGTCTCCTGTTTCCATTGTTAAGACCAAGACCAACCATGCAGAATGCAGGGAAGATGCTCGGCGGATTGCATTTCCTTGAATTTAAGCCCCTTCATTTTTTGAAAATGGTGTTTGATGTCCTGGGGTCTTCGAATTTTTTATAAAGCAATTATTTAAAAAAGTAAAACTCGTTTGAAGGTATTTCTTTTGCGTTTCATTAATAACACAATTCGCCTAGTTAGAAGCAGGATAATGGATAATGACCACTTTTGAAGTAATGGCTGAACATGATGGTACAAATGCAGAAGAAAAAAAACTAATTTTCAAAACGCACAATTCTGGCTATGATTATCACTCTCTTGACTCGGAGGCTTTTTGAGGTGGGAATTATAGCAATCGAATCAATTTGAATATTCCGTTGAACAGTTGAATTAGGATTTGGGACTTAAGGGACGGCGGTGAGACCTGAATTTTTTATTTGACGGAAGAGATCTTAGAAACAAAATGGCTTTTATTTAAAAAATTTAAAGTGATGTTGCTTCCAGCATGTTTCTTGTGAGGAGATTTGGTAAAGCAACTGTTTTTGATTTGAATTTGATTTCTCTTTTGTTTTTCTGTTCTGAGGCCACTTATCATTAGAGTGAAGTGGCCTGTAATTAATTTAATCGGTTCTGGAATATAATGGAGTTGTGCCACCTCCCTGTGCCTTTGGAACGTTCTGCACTCTTGGTTTTTAGTATGCATCAAACGGAGACGGAGATAGAAACAAGCAAGGTTGTAATTACGCAAAGGTTCGAGCAAGCGTTTTTGATTCAGAGTCTTGACTTCTAAGGCTTATTTCAAAAAATTTTAGCTTGCGATTAAAATCAAAGTTATGAGAAAAGCCAATGGTGGCGGAATGGAAAATAAAACACGACTTACACTTCACTGAACTTTACATGCAATTTTCTCGCAGAAACCATGTTTGGATTTGCGTGTTTGCATGGCAGGAAAAATATTTTTCTTAAATTCAGCCCATTTCCGACCGTGAATCAATTTCTGATTGAGATAAAAATCCCATTAAAGCCATTTAGGTAGATTCTCTTCTAAGGTGATTCTAGGTAAATAAGCAAGAAACAGTAAATTTTGAAACTGCACAAAATTGAGCTTCAATGAAGAGTGATTGAACAAAAGTTTCGAAATGCAAGATTTAATTACAAGGTTCAATTTTATTGAAATTCTGAATTTTACTCCTAAAAACTGAACAAAGGTAAAGTGTGTTGTAAAATATTCATGTTACAGATCCAGTTAATTGAAAAGTTGATTTTGCATCAACCTCTTGATTTACGTTTAATTACAAAGCGAGGCTGTAATTGTTAGAAATAAGTACAAGATCGTATTTCGATTGAGTAAATTCCTCGTATGGAAATCAAAACAAGATTCAAGAGGCCATTATCCTCCTCAAAATGAGTCATTTGAATAATTATGATTGTGCCGAAGTGGCTTTTTGTGAACATTGAATTGCAATTTTTGAGGTGTTTAGAAGGAAGGGAGGCCCCAATCGTCACCTCATCACTTGAGCCTAAAGTAGCACCTTATTACGGATTTGATGGACCAATACTCATAAAAATTATTGTTAATGGCTCCTCAAATGGCGATTTTATCACGTTTTAAAAGAAAGTAAAAACATAGTTTAGTTTTACTTCAGTTGAGTAGTAGAGGCTGACTTTATGCCCCGTGCCATTGGACCAATGGGCTATAAATCCAGTCACAAAAGTCATCACAAGCACGTTCTTACATTTCCACTTTCCATGTAACCTACCCGCTCCCACCACTTTACATTGGAAAGTGCACATATTCTTCGATTAATTGGTTTCATAAGTATTTGTAAATTATACGAAAAAAAAAACTTAAGTCCAGTTCAATAACTCAATTCACATTGTAATTTAACTTTGAATGAAACATAAACAAAAGAAGCGGATACAGGATTGTCAGCCTGAGCAGATATGACTCTAGAAATTGTATGTTTTGCAGAAGTTCTACATCTAACTAGCATAACATTGTAGTTAAAGTTTAATATTAAAAGCTTTTATTTCTAAAAAAGAACATCAAATGTAAAGATTTTATCGTTTACGCTTTAGAAGTAAATGAGGAACTAAATTCCAAATATTTTGGATTTTTGCAATAATGCGTCCATTACGCAAACCGTTGACTTCAGGTTCTGCATCACTAATACTTTTGTCGGATCATTTATCGATAACTTTTGTCACTTTTTTGAAGATACCTTTAGAATCAGTAGCTAGTGACTGCGCCAAGATTTACTCAATTTTCCACACGCCTTTTCACAAGCCCTTTAAGACATGGTTGCCTCCTTGTAAAGTGTCATGTATTGACAATGAAGTGAACTTTGAACTCCAGAAAAATTCTTCTTCATTCTTTTTATTGTTTTACAACACCTTTCCTCACTCGAAGATTTTTATGGTCCAAGGGTTGTGCAACCGAATTTTAGAATAAGATTTCAGTGCAATTCTTCCCATTTCCTCGAGGGCTGAGCCGGAACGTGAATTTATGACAATGGGACTTGAGCCTTTTGCATTTCATTGGTTCATTTTCTGGAAGGAATGCTCAGGGTCTTCTCACTATGTCACTCAATCCCGATTGATTTATGATACCCGCATTGCAGATCCTTGGGATTGGCCACTCTAAGAAAGTTCCTTTGCCCTGCGAAGCTCCTGCCTGCAAGTCCAATGCCCCTTTGCCAATCTCTGATACCACAAATCTTTCAGTCGGCTACTGGCAGAGAGATCGGGGCTCAGAATTTATTTTTCCTAATACTAGATTCTAGGCATGAAAATTTCTTAGAAGGCTCCGAATTCTGATCCGTGGGGCCTAACCCCAGTGAGTTAGTGGTTTGTTGATATTTATGAAGTTGAGAAATAGCGGATGGAGCTCAACTAACGCTCAAACGGAAGGAGATCAGTTCTTGGCTCGTACTTCTTTTCTAGAATTTTTTTTATCCTCCGAAGAAACAAGGAAGATGGAGTCCAATTTATTTTTGTCGATCGTCTCCTAAACTTGTTGGTTTGAAAGGAAAAATAACTTTTCCGGCGGGCTCGGCTCCTCTATTTTCGCTTCGTGCCTCCCAATGCTGGAAATGGGCTTACAAAAAAGTTTTCGGGAAATAAGCGACGACCGGGGAGTAGGACGTATATTTTGGCAACATTATGAGATTCAGCAGGAAACGGAAGATTAGGGGATTTGCAGAACTTGGCCTAAGAAAACTACCGAAAAGTTTTTTTTCTTACCAAAGCGTCCAAATAAGACCAAATTCACTGGAATGTACTGGAACTGAAACACTTAAAATCGATTCGG
>JAQFYP010000529.1:0-22149 GCA_034694865.1 Bilobella braunerae | reverse complement strand
CTTTGTATGGCGGGCCGTAGCTGAGCGTGCTAAACCGTCCGTGCTAAATTATTCGGAGTGTTTACCAGGAGTATTACCACTGTTCACTGTTTTACTGTTTCCCTGTTTTGCCTAGGTGTTCCAGTTGCTCATTAGACGACGAAGTGGAAGAGGAGAGTGCAGAAGATGCCGAGGGTGCCGAGACGCCAGTCGTGGAGGACATAGTGACGACACAGTGACACAGTGACACAGATTCCGACGACAAAGAGGTCACGCCTAATCGATTGCCATCCACATTTTCTCCAGGAGGTGTTGTCACCCAGTCCTGTGACCGCGACAGCAGTGACAAGCCAAAAGAGGCTAATTTTTAATGAAAGTGTTACCAATTACCAAGCTCAATTTTATTTAGCATCTTTTAATCACAAGGAAGAACCTTTTCAAGTGTTACTTTCTAATTATAAGTTCTTAAATCTTAACCTTTCATCTCTGCAAATAAACTACTAACTACTAATCTGGTACGTCTTCATTTTCAGATTTTGATTTTTTTTTAAGATTTTGAGTTTTTTTTTTTTTTTTTTTTTTTCAAAAATTTGATGTTTTAAAAATTTGGCATAGTTCGTCACCCAACCTTCGTTCCTCTCATTGGACTATTGCGCCGACGGCGGCGCATGCGCACTCACTGATAAATTCTAGCGTATTCGTGTTTTCCCCGACGCATTCGCTGTTGGCGCATGCGCCATTCTTCAATTTTAGAGTCGTGCGTTAAAATTGAGCGGTACAAGCTGTCGGTGGGTCGAAAGTATTAAAAGGGGTTTAATTCTACGAATCAAAAATAATTTGCACACTTAAGTAGCGTATTAGCTACTTTATGGGAATGTCCTGTCCGTCCGTCTGTCTGTCCGTCTGGTTGCGCGATAACTCTCGAACGGGTTAACTTATTTCTAATCTGTTTTCAGCTATAGGTACTACTATAGGTACTACTATAGTAGGGGTCAAGGGTGAGGCCAAGTTCGAAGATGGGCCACAGGGGCCATACCCCTCACCCTCAGTCCTTCCCATTCCGGCGACACGCCTCGCCCAGCTTTGCGCAGGAAACGGACACCGGACACTGCGCATGCGCAACGAGCAAAACGGCCAAAATAGAAAAAAAAATTGCATCTTTACGAAAACAAAAACATAAAAGTTTCAAAATATGAGAAAAATAGGTTTGGCAGCTTTTTTTGTTTCAGGAAGGAAAGCTATGACGCAAACAAAATCAACAATGCTTTCACGGCAACACAGCTTACCACACGGTCATTTGTTAGCCTGTCATAGTTTTTGCAATTTTATTTAGAATTTCAACGTTTTTCTAAATATTTTTAAAATTTTCTCAGATTGTGTTGACGGAAAGGTGACCGCATGTCGACCGAAGTTTTACAGGTAGCGTTACAGTGTTTTTTTTTTAATTTCATCTGTCAAAAAATTGAAAGTCGATTTATAATGATATTGATTTTATGATTTTTAACGATTTGCTTTGAAAAATTCACACTTTAGCGTTGAATGAATGAAAATTGTGAGACGATTGAGTAGATTTAGTGAGTTTATTTAACACGTTTGGGAGTTTCTTTTGTTTGTTTGTTTGAAATGTTTCAATTTGTTTCTTCGAATTTGTTTAAATTTGAATTTAAGTGATTTAAGTAATTTTAAGTGAAAGTTTCCAGTGCTGCAGCGATTTGTTCTAAAAATAAGAAGCGACGCGTAGGAAAGCAGCATACAAGAAGAGTTTTAGGTTGCTTTGAATTCCAGCGCCCTTCGCACGCGGTAGCTCCATTTCGCTGCACATCGAAGTTCCTCCGACGCTCTTGCACTGCCCACTTTGACACTCGCTGTCAGCGCTGCAGTGCTCTCCAGGGGGCGTCATGTCTTCGGTGGCAATGCAGCGATTCAGCGTTTCACTCCACTGTGACGGAAAGTAAGCGTACACAGTGTGTCCACTCGGGGTCACAGAGGTCATCACCCTCGGCTGACACTCGCACTTCCTGGTACTTGGGGAACATACCAGGTTCAGGTCAGGGTCAAGTTTGCACACTGGCCCTTGCACTGGTCAAGTATAATATTTTGAAGGTCATTGACCCGGTTTGGTGACCCTTAAGGGTCAGTAATGTAAAAGTGGGTCACCTGATTCGCAGTCGTCTCCGTGAGCGCGATCTGCTTGGACGCAGTAGCCCTGGAAGAACACGTGAAATGGGTCGGAACACTCACAGGTCCAGGTGAGGTCGTGTTCGACGCACACGAGTCCTGCTCGGCCGTTTTTGAAACTACTCGGCCGACAGTCTGCGTTACCTTTTTAAAAAAGACTTTGAAAATTTGAAAATTTGTAAGATTTTTTGAAAATCGTTTTAAAAGTCTGTTTTGAATTTTTAAATCAACTAATCACACCTTGGTCAGGGTCGCAGGGAAGATGGTTGTAGTTCGGCACGCAGCCCTCGCCCTTCTCCGAGGACCAAACGTGCTCGATTGCGCCGAATGCGGCGCATGCGCACTTCTTGATCAATTCAGGCGTATTTGTGTCTTCTCCGAGGCATGCGCCGCTGGCGCAGGCGTCGTGCTTGGGCGCATCATTCTCGAAGCAGTCCTGTCCTCCTCCTAATTTGCATGTTTGGGACATGGGAGACATGACCTTTCCAGCGGGACAGTAACAACCGCCACGCCGACACTCGCTCCCAGTTGGCTCACAGACGGCACCTAAAAGCCATCGTTCCAAGAATAAACTGGTTTAGAAAAGTTTTTTAAAATTTAAAAAAGCTGGAGTCACTGTTTGAACATGACACATAAAGTTCCGCGGGTCTGCAAAAGTGCTCTGAACTGTACAACTCCCCTCTCCGACAACCACACTCGTGGTTTCCGAGGTAATTCGACTCAGTACTGCATCCAACGTTCCGCTCAACCATGCACCCGTCTACAATACACAAAAAATTGTTAATTTAAAAAAAAAAAAAAAATTTGTAATTTTTAAAAATTTAACGAATTTTAAGTTTGGAAAAAGTTAAAAATTCAAATACGGTAACAACAAACCGGAAGAAGTGCAAACGCCTCCGGGGGCTTTCTTGCTTCTCGTGCGACACTCGCTTCCTTTGACGAACTCCTGCGAAGCGTTGCGACAGGAGCACTTGGACTCGATGCACGAAAGGAGCTCATGTTCGCATTCTGGTAAGAAAATGGTAACCTTGGTTGCAGTTACTATTTGGGGTTACTTAGGGTTACCATGGTAACTATCTAGGGTTACATAGGGTTACACTACTTACCGTCAGAGGTACAGGGCTCGTTGTACCTAAACTTTCGTTCACAACTCTTCGTCACTGGGTCAAGTCTTGGGAGCTCAGGGATGCATGTACATTGACCACCTTGACACTCAAGGTGTCGGTTGGGGGTACATTCTGTAAGATACCAAGTTCACGAAAATGTTAAACTTTGTTTAAGTTTATAAACAAGTAAACATTTTTTAGGTTTATAAAAAAAGTAAACTTTTGTTTAGGTTTATAAAAAAAGTAAACTTTGGTTAGGTTTATAAACTAGTAAAGATTGTTTAGGTTTATGAATAAGTAAAGATTGGTTAGGTTTATAAACAAGTAAACATTGTTTAGGTTTATAAACAAGTAGACATTGTTAAGGTTTATAAACAAGTAAACATTGTTTAGGTTTATAAACAAGTAGACATTGTTTAGGTTTATAAACAAGTAAACATTGTTTAAATCTGTGGCGCACTTGGGTTGCCAGAGTCCGTGCAAGCGTCTCCGCGGCTTAGCCCATCGCATGTCCTCGCTTGGACATTCCAGTCGGGATACGCAGGAACTTGACACGCGCACTTCTTAGCGACGCACTTCAAATATTGTTCATCATCATAAACCCCCAAGTGACAGTCTGAGACACACCAAAAGGGTTACGATGGTCGTGACCTTTGACCTTTGACCTCGCCTTACCCTCGTTCCGGGTACAGTCATCACCATGGTAACCCATCTCACATGTCCCACTCCCTTCGTGCCAGTGGGGGTTTCGCTCTGCGCAAGTGCAGACGCCGTCCTCGCATGTGAGCCCATCGTCCTTGCAACCTGAATCAATTAAAAAAAAACGTTCAAATCTCCTTTTTTGAAAATGCGCGTTCGAGATCTTGTTTTAAAAAGGTGAGTTCCAAATCTGGTTTTTTCAAAATGTCCGAATCTGATTTTTCAAAATATGTCCAAAACTGGTTTTTCGAAATGTCCAAATCTGGTTTTTCAAAATGTCCAAAACTAATTTTTCAAAATGTCCAAATCTGGTTTTTCAAAATCTCCGAATCTCATTTTTCAAAATGTCCAAATGTGGTTCTTCCAAATGTCCAAAACTGGTTTTTCAAAATGTCCGAATTTGGTTTTTCAAAATGGCCAAAACTTGCTTTTCAAAATGTCCAAATCTGGTTTGTAAAACATTTGTCACCTCTAAAGTGGTCTGTGAATAAAAAGTCATGCTCCGCCGCTTCATCGATATGTTCATTGATGTTGAGGCACGGTCCACCGTGGGTGCTCTTTTCGCACTCCTGCTCCTGCGCATTGTAGGTGGGCACATCGGCGTTGCAGGCGCAGGTTCCGCCCTTGCAGACAAAGGGGTCGAGGCACTCTGTTCAAACATGTTTGAACGTGTTTTAAAAGTTTAGAAAATGAAGTGTAGGGAGACTCACCGCCCCAAGAACAGGCTACGCCGTGGCCCTTGGCCTTGGTCACAGGCGAAACGCAGTCCTGCTTGATGTACTCGAGCGTCCTGTTCTGAACGGTGCCACGAATGCAGGAGCAGCGGTAGTCGTTGCGCGTCCCTGCCTGCAGGCGACATGCGATTTTGTCGTGCACCTTGCAGTCGTGTCCGTTCCATTGACACGCTTCGCCTAGTCTTGCGCCGGTGACGGAAAAGGGAGTTAGCGCATGCGCAACGAGCAGAACGCACAAAGTGTACGCAAGTTGCATATCGGGGGAAAATGAATTGTGTTTCTTGAAAAAATCTTGCTTTAAGTGGTTTTCAAAGTTTCAAAATCCAAGGTATTTTTTATTTTTTTCCTAAAACGTTTTTGACAAGATTTTGGTGAGGAAGGAGAGCCAAGGAACAGATAAAACAAACGACGTTTCCATGGCAAACTAGAAATTTTAATTTAAACAAAATTGAAATTTTCGAAAAAAAAAAAAAATCTTTATTTTTTTTTCAAACGTTCTAAATGTCCAAAAATTCAAAATTTTTGAATGTAAATCATCATTTGTATATCGACAATATATATCACCACAAGACTACATTGACCAAATTAAAATTAAAAATTCGAATTAATCTCAATTTTAATTTTAAGAAAATGAGTTTTATTATTAGAGTATTAGAGTTTATGAACATTTTTAAGTTTGCTTTGTCGCCGGTGTTGAGTACAATGCATTTTTTTTTGCAATGTCTTGAAAATTTGGTTTAAATTTGAATATGAAGTGTAGCTTTCCAGTGCTGCAGCGATTTGTTTTAAAATTTTAAAGCGATGAGAAGTAAGGGAGCGGCGCACAGGAAGCGTTTCGTGCTGATTTGAATTCCAGTGCTCTTCGTAGGCGGAAGCTCCATTTCGCCGCACATCGAAGTTCCTTCGACATTTTTGCAGTGTTCACTCTGACACTCCTTGTCATCGCTGCAGCGCTCTCCAGGGGGCGTCATGTCCTCGGTCACGACGCAGCGCTCCAGCGTCTCGTTCCAGTGGGAGGGGAAGTAGGCATAGGCAGTGTGTCCACTCGGGGTCACAGAGGTCATCACCCTTGGTTGACACTCGCACTTCTTGGTACTCGGGGAACATACCAGGTTCAGGTCAGGGTCAAGTTTGCACACGGGTCCTTTCACTGCTCAAAAATGACATTTTAAGGGTCAATGACCCGTTTGGTGACCCATAAGGGTCAGAATTGTAAAAAATGGGTCACCTGGGTCGCAGTCTTCTCCTTGGCCGCGATCTGCGAGGACGCAGTAGCCCTGGAAAAACACGTGACTTGGGTCGGAACACTCACAGGTCCAGGTGAGGTCGTGTTCGACGCAGACGAGTCCGACTCGGCCGTTTTTGAAACTACTCGGCCGACAGTCCGCGTTATCTTTTCAGAAAAAAAAAGAAATTTTAGAATTCGAAATTTTAAAAAATGTAAAAAAAATTTTTTTTAATTATTTAAAATTTGTACTTTGATCAGGGTTGCATGGAAGATGGATGTAGTTCGCCACACAGCCCTCGCCCTTCTCCGAGGACCAGACGTGCTCAATTGCGCCGAAAGCGGCGCATGCGCACTTCTTGCCCAATTCTGGCGTGTTTGTGTCCTCGCCGACACATGCGCCGCTGGCGCAGGCGTCGTGATTGGGCGCATTATTCCCGAAGCAGCCTTGACCCCCATCTAATTTGCATGTTTGTGACATGAGAGAGAAGACGTTTTGGGGCGGACACTCGCAGAAGCCACGCCGACACACTCGTCCAGTGGGCTCACAGACTCCATCTAAAAACAATTTCATTTATTTAAACGTTTAGAAAAGTTTTTTTTTTTAGAAAAGTAAAAAAAAACTTTTTTCAAATACTGTTTGAACAGGATAGTTCCGGTCTACAAAAGTTTACTCGATCGTAGATCTCTCCGCTCCGACAGGTACAGGTACGGTGTCCTGGATCGCAAACAGCGTTCCGCTCAACCATGCACTCGTCTAATAAGAGGGTAAAATTTTATTACACTCCAAATTTTTTAAAAAAAAGTTTCCATTTAAAAGAAAAACTTTTAAATTTTAAAATTAAAAACAAATTGAAAATTTGAAGACAACAAACCAGATGACGTGCAAGGAGCTCTCTGTTCCTTCTTGGTCCTCGTGCGACACTCGCTCCTTTTGACGAACTCCTGCGAAGCGTCGCGACAGGAGCAAATCCCGTTGATGCACGAAAGCAGTGCATGTTCACACTCTGCAAAAACAATGGTTACCTAAGGTTACATGGTTACTGTTTAGGGTTACAGGGTTACTATTTAGGGTTACAAAGTACCTATTTAGGGTTACATAGGGTTACATAGGGTTAGGGTTACACTCTTACCGTCAGAGGTACAGGGTTCGTTGTACCTAAACTTTGGATAACACTTCTTCGTCCCGGGGTCGAATCTTGGGTAGTCAGGGCGACAGGAACATTTGCCACCTTTGCATTCCAGGTCTCGCGTGCGGGTACACTCTGTACGAGAATGTGGAACATTGTTTAGGTTTATAAACAACTAAAAGTTGTTTAGGTTTATAAACAACTACAGATTGTTTAGGTTTAGAAACAATGTTTATCGTTTTCGCACTCGGGTTGCCAAAGTCCGAACAAACGTCTCCGTGGCCTAGCCCATCGCAAGTCCTGTCTTCGGCATTCCACGTGGGAAACCCAGCATTTTCACATACGCACTTCTTAGCCACGCACTTCAAATTTTGGTCGTCCTCATAAGTGCCCTCGTGGCAGCCTGGGACACACCGAAAGCGTCAACAGTCGTCGTGACCTTTGACCTTTGACCTGTGACCTCGCCTTACCGTCGTTACCAGCACAGTCGTCATTAAGGTAACCCGCCTCACACTCCCCACTCGGTTCGTGCCAGCGGTGTTTCTGCCCTGCGCAAGTGCAAACGTCGTTGTTGCACTGGAGACTCCCGTGCTTGCAACCTAAATTGCATTTTGAATTTTAAAAAACGCTCTAAATCTTGTTTTAAAAATGTGTTTCCAAAATTTTGTTTGGAAAATGTGCGTTCTTGTTTTAAAAAAAAGTGTCACCAAAAAGGTCCTCTTTGAATTCAAAGTCTTGCTCTGCCGCCTCATTTTCGTGCTTGTCCCACTCCGTGTCCAGGCACGGTCCACCGTGGGTGCTCTGTTCGCATTCCTGCTTCTGCGCATTGTACGTGGGCTCGTTGGCGCTGCACTCGCAGGTTCCGTCCTTACAGACAAAGGGGTCGAGGCACTCTGTTCAAACATGTTTGAACGTTTTTTAAAAATTTAGAAAATGAAGGGTGGGGAGACTTTACCGCCCCACGAACAGGCGGCTCCGTGGCGCTTGGTCGGTGTGACGGGCCGAAGGCACTCTTGCTTGATGATCTCGAGCGTCGTGTGCTGGACGTAGCCAGCGGCGCAGGAGCAACGGCGCTCGCGCAACCCTTCGTCGTAGCGACATTCGATGTGGACGTTGGCCTTGCAGTCTTTGTCCACTTGACACCGCTCGTCCAACCTTGCGCCGGAAACGAAAAACGGACTCTGCGCATGCGCAACGAGCAGAACGCACAAAATGGACGCAAGTTGCATGCTGGCGGAATAGGATTTGTGACTCTTGAAAATAGTTCAAAATATCCAAAAAGTTAAATTCAAGATTTTCAAAACTTAAAACCCAGGGTTTTCAAAACTTAAAACTCAAGATTTTCAAAAAATGCAAGATTTTCAAAAAAAAGAAAAGATTTTCAAAAAATTCAAGATTTCAAATTGAGAGCTGTTCCACTACGGGGACCAAAACGCTTCTGACAGGATTTCGGGGAGGAGGAAAGCCAATTGCCAAAAATAATAAATAAATTGAACAACAATGTTTCCATGGCAACACATGACCATATTGTATTGGCACAATTTCTACACCAAGCCAACTTTTTCTTAAATTTTTCACAAAAAAAAAAAAATTTCAACAAAAAAAAAACTGAAAAAAGGTTAAAAAAAACTGCATATAAAAAAAATAGTGAGTTTATAAAGCTCCATTTTGAAACTTGTTTTGCTTCATTGTTTGTAAAACGAAACGTTTTGAATTTGATGAAGCATTCGTTTTGAAGTAGAGGTTTCCAGTGCTCAAGCGATTTGATAGTCTAAAAATTTGAAGCGATGAGTAAGGAAGCAGCGCAAAGGAATAGTTTCAGGTTGATTTGAATTCCAGCGCCCTTGGCACGTGGTAGCTCCATTTCGCTGCACTGCGAACTTCCTCCGACGCTTTCGCACTGTCCACTTTGACACTCGCTGTCATCGCTGCAGCGCTGTCCAGGGGGCGTCATGTCTTCGGTGGAAATGCAGCGATTCAGCGTTTCGTTCCACTGGGACGGAAAGTAGGTGTAGGCGGTGTGTCCACTCGGGGTCACAGAGGTCAAAACCCTCGGCTGGCACTCACACTTCTTAAGTAGTGAGTGAACATAGCAAGTTCAGGTCAGGGTCAAGTTTGCACACGGGTCCTTGCACTGGTCAAAACAGACATATTAAGGGTCAATGACCCGATTTGGTGACCCTTAAGGGTCAGAATTGTAAAGGTGGGTCACCTGGGTCGCAGTCGTCTCCGTGACCGCGATCTGCTTGGACGCAGTAGCCCTGGAAGAACACGTGACTTGGGTCCTCGCACTCACAGGTCCAAGTGAGGTCGTGTTCGAGGCACACGAGTCCTGCACGGTCGTTTTTGAAACTACTCGGTCGACAATCTGCGTTGCCTTAAAAAAACAGAACTTAAAATTTCAAAAAAAAAGTAAATTTTTTTTAAAATTCATTTTTGAATTTGAATTTTTTGTTGTAATTTTTATTTTTTGAATGTACTTTGGTCAGGGTCGCATGGAAGGTGGCTGTAGTTGGGCACGCAGCCTTCGCCCTTCTCCGAGGACCAAGCGTGCTCAATTGCGCCGAAGGCGGCGCATGCGCACTTTTTGTTCAATTCGGGCGTATTTGTGTCTTCTCCGAGGCATGCGCCGCTGGCGCAGGCGTCGTGCTTGGGCGCATCATTCTCGAAGCAGTCCTGTCCTCCTCCTAATTTGCATGTTTGGGACATGGGAGACAGGACCTTTCCAGCGGGGCAGTGACAACGGCCACGTTGACACTCACTCCCAGTTGGCTCACAGACGGCATCTAAAAGCAAGGTTTTCGTTTAAAAAAATAGTATTTTTTTTTAGAAAGTTTTAGAACAGATTTTTTTAATTAAAAAAAAAATGTTTGAAATCACTGTTTGAACAGGACACTGAAGGTGGTGCTGGTCTACAAAAGTGTCCAACGTAGCTCTCGTAGCGTCTGCAAACACAGTATCGTCGGTCACCTTGTGCAATCCCCGCCCTACACTCAAGGTTCCGCTCAACCATGCATTCGTCTACAGTGAACAAAACAAATTTTTAGAAAAGTCAAAAATTTTGTTTTTAAATTTGAAAATTCAAATTTTGAAACGTTGCCATCGTAACGAACCGGTTGCCATGCACTGAACGTCGTGTGCTTTCTTGGTCCTTGTACGACACTCGCTTCCTTTGACGAACTCCTGCGAAGCGTTGCGACAGGAGCATTTGGACTCGATGCACGAAAGAAGCTCATGCTCGCATTCTGTTCAGGAAATGGTAACATAAGGTTAGAGTTACTATTTGGGGTTACGTAGGGTTACCATGGTAACTATCTAGGGTTACATAGGGTTACCCTTACCGTCAGAGGTGCAGGGCTCGTTGTACTTGAACTTTCGTTCACAACTCTTCGTCACGGGATCAAATCTTGGGAGCTGAGGGATGCATCTGCATTGACCACCTGTACACTCAAAGCCTCGGTGGGGGGTACATTCTGCGTAAACACCATGTTAACGAAAATGTTAAGCTTTGTTTAGGTTTATAAACAAGTAAACATTGTTTAGGCTTATAAACCGAACAAACATTGTTTAGGCTTATAAACCAAGTAAACGTTGTTTCGGTTTATAAACAAGTAAACATTGCTTAGGTTTATAAACGAGTAAACAATGTTTAGGTTTACAAACAAGTAAACATTGTTTATGATTATCTCATGTCGCACTTAAGTTGCCAGAGTCCGTGCAAGCGTCTCCGTGGCCTTGCCCATCGCAAATCCTGTCTTTGGCATTCCAGTTGGGATACGCAGGAGATCGACATGCGCACTTCGGAGCCACGCACTTCAAATATTGTTCAAAGTCACGATCCCCCAGGTGACACTCTGGGACACACCAAAAGGGTTACGGTGGTCGTGACCTTTGACCTTTGACCTCGCCTTACCGTAGTTCGTGGTACAGTCGTCCCCAAGGTAACCCTTCTCACACTCCCCGCTCGGCTCGTGCCAGTGGGGGTTGCGAAAGTCGCAAGTGCAGACGTCATCGAGGCAATGCATGGTAACGTGCTCGTACCTGCAACCTAAATTATTGTTTTAAAAATATGCATTATCTTGTTTTAAAAATATGCGTTTGAAACGTTGTTTTAAAAATGTCTAAATCTTGTTTTAAAAAAAAAACCATCACCCCAAAGGCCGTTTCTGAAGACAAGATCTTGCTCCGCTTCCTCAGCGCTGTGCTTCTCCGTGTCCAGGCACGGTCCGCCGTGCTCGCTTCTTTCACACTGCTCATCAGCCTCCGCATTGTAAGTGGGCTCGGCAGCGTTGCAGTTGCAGGTTCCGCCCTTGCAGACAAAGGGGTCGAGGCACTCTGTTCAAACATGTTTGAACGTTTTTTTTTAATTTAGAAAATGAAGGGTGGGGAGACTTACCGCCCCAAGAGCAGGCCTGACCGTGGCCCTTGGCCTTGGTCACGGGCCGAACGCACTCTTGCTTGACGTACTCGAGCGTCGTGTTCTGAACGAAGCCGTGGACGCAGGAACAACGATATTCGTTGCCTGTGCCAGGCACGAGGCGACATTCAATGTTGACGTTGGCTTTGCAGTCGTTTCCGTTCCGTTGACACGCTTCGCCCAACTTTGCACCGGAAACGGAAAAGGGACTCTGCGCATGCGCAACGAGCAGAACGCACAAGTTGATCAAAAACTGCATGCTGGAGAAAAGAAATTGTGTTTTTTGAAAATATGTCTTGAAATTTTTGCCCTTTCAAACTTTTTAAAATTGATTTCTCAAATTATGAGAAAAACGTTCTTTCCTTAAAAACCGCTTTCGACAAGATTTACTAGAGGAGGAGGATCAAGGAATTAATTAAAACAAACAACGTTTCTAGGGTAAATTAAAATTTGGAACTTAAAAAACAGAATTCCAAAATAAAATCTAAAGAAAAAACACGTAAGTTTAGTAGTATAGTAAGAAAAACTTTATTTTATCGCTGTTTTTTTTCAGTAAACATGAAACAGATCTAAGAACGAGGTGCTCTTAGAATTTTATTTCCAGCGATTTGCCAACTCTAAACATTTGAAGCGACGAGTAAGTAAGCAGCGCAAAGGAAGAGTTTCAGGTTGATTTGAATTCCAGCGCCCTTGGAACGTGGTAGCACCATTTCGCTGCACTGCGAACTTCCTCCGACGCTTTTGCACTGCCCACTTTGACAGTCGCTGTCAACGCTGCAGCGTTCTCCAGGAGGCAACATGTCCTCGGTCACGGTGCAGCGTCCCAGCCTCTCACTCCAGTGGGAGGGGAAGTAGGCATAGGCGGTGTGTCCACTCGGGGTCACAGAGGTCATCACCCTTGGTTGACACCCACACTCACCATTCGAACATACCAGTCTGAGGGCAGGGTCAAGTTTGCCACACGGGCCCTTCACCTGGTCAAATATAACATTGTAAGGGTCAATGGTTTGGTTGGTGACCCTTGAGGGTCAGAATGTGAAAAGTGGGTCACGTGATTTGCAGGATTCTCCATGACCGCGATCTGCGACGACGCAGTAGCCCTGGAAGAACACGTGACTTGGATCCTCGCACTCACAGGTCCAGGTGAGGTCGTGTTCGAGGCACACGAGTCCTGCGCGGCCGTTGTTGAAACTACTCGGCCGACAGTCTGCGCCACCTTTAAAAAAAAAGGTGACCTCCTTTTTGAAAAACGTTTTTTTTTAAATCGCTATTAGTACAACAAAACCAAAGTTTAAAAAAAAAAGTCAGTATTTCTATAAAGAAATTTGAGTTTGGTTTTAATTCGTAAATTTTAGTGTGGAAATTTCCATTTTTAAAATCGTTACTTTTGTCAGGGTCGCATGGAAGATGGTTGTAGTTCGTGACGCAGCCTTCCCCTCTCTCACTCGACCAAACATGTTCGATTGCGCCGACGGCGACGCATGCGCACTTTCTCATTAGTTCGGGCGTATTCGTGTCCTCCCCGACGCATGCGCCGCTGGCGCAGGCGTCGTGATTGGGCGCATCATTTTCAAAGCAGTCCTGTCCTCAATTTGCATGTTTGTGACATGGGAGACAGGACCGTTCCAGGAGCGGAACAGTGACAAACGTGATTTTGACAGACCCTCCCAGTGGGCTCACAGACGCCGTCTAAAAACAACTCTTTTTTTTTTAATTTTTTAGAAAAGTTTATTTTTAATTTTTTTTAAACCAGGTTTTAAATACTGTTTGAACAGGATCGGGCTGGTCTACAAATGTTGAGTGGATGGTAGTACTCGTCCTTCCTACAGGAACAGAGGCGGATACCAGTGAGCCAGTGCGGCACACCACATACTTCTACGTTCCGCTCACGCATGCAGTCGTCTGCAATCAATAAAATGAAATTTGAATTTGACTTTTGTTTTAAAATTTTTTTTAATTTTGTTTTAAAAGTTTAAAATTCTAATTTTAAAAGGTCACTATGACCACAAACCGGGCGACTTGCAGGAACCAGCTCCGTCTGCTTTTTTGGACCTCGTGCGGCACGCACTACCCGTGAACTCGTGCGAAGCGTTGCGACAGGAGCAAATGTTGTCAATGCAGGAAAGTAGTTCATGTTCACACTCTGTACAAAAAAAATGTTTACATAGGGTTACATAGGGTTATCTAGGGTTACATGGGTTTATATAGGGTTACATCGGGTTACACCCTTTTACCGTTCGACGTGCAGTGTTGGTTGTACTTGAACTTTTCGTGACACCTTTTTCCCCCCGGGTCGAGTCTTGGGTGCTCAGAGTCACAGACGCATTTGCCACCTTGGCATTCAGAGCCGGCCGCACAATCTACAACATGTTTAATCCCAGAATAAACATTGTTTAGGCTTATAAACGTTGTTTTGGGCTCATAAACGTTGTTTATGTTTATAAACATTGTTTTGGCTTATAAACGTTGTTTAGGTTTATAGACATTGTTTAGGTTTATAAACTGGGCTCATAAACGTTGTTTTGGGCTCATAAACGTTGTTTACGTTTATAAACATTGTTTAGGTTTATAAACGTTGCTTTGGGCTCATAAACATTGTTTAGGTTTATAAACGTTGTTTTGGCTTATAAACACTGCTTAGCTTTAAAAACGTTGTTTTGGGCTCATAAATGTTGTATAGGTTTATAAACATTGTTTAGGTTTATAAACGTTGTTTTGGGTTCATGAACGTTGTTTAGGTTTATATATAAATTGTTTTGGCTTATAAACGTTGTTTAGGTTTATATATAAATTGTTTTGGCTTATAAACGTTGTTTAGATTTATATATAAATTGTTTTGGCTTATAAACGTAGTTTAGGTTTATAAACGTTGTTTTGGGCTCATAAATGTTGTATAGGTTTATAAACATTGTTTAGGTTTATAAACGTTGTTTTGGGTTCATACACGTTGTTTAGGTTTATGTACATTGTTTTGGCTTATAAACGTTGTTTAGGTTTATAAACAATGTTTAGACTTGTAAATGTGGTATATGTTTATAAACATTGTTTATGTTGGTCGTACATGGACCGTCTTCCCTGTTGCAAGTAGTGTCTCCGTAGTCGAGCCCTTCGCACCCCCTCTCCTCCGCATTCCAGTTGGGGAACTCTTTTAGGCATGCGCACTTATCAGAGACGCAACGTAAATTGTGAGGCTCGGTCCAAGAGTGCGGCCGGTGACAGTCTGGGACACACCAAAAAGTAAGTCACCGTCGTGACCTTTGACCTTTGACCTTTCTTACAATCATCCTCAGAGCAGTCTTCCCCCGGGAGGCCCAAGTCACATGTCTTCGTCTCTTCGCGCCAGTTCTTTATGTCACCGGGGCAGGTGCAGACCTCGTCTGCGTGGGAGCAATAGAGCTTCTCGTACATGCACCCTGCATGCAACCGTTTTACATTTAAAACCAAAACTTGTTCTAAATTTTGTTTTAAAAAAAAGCGTTTTCTAAATCTTGTTCTAAAAACAGCATCCTCACCCCAAAGGCCCTCTTTGAAGGAATAGCCTTGCTCTGCAGCTTCAGCGAGATGCTTCTGTAGGTTGAGGCACGGTCCGCCGTAGCTGCTCTGTTCGCATTTCTGCGTCTGCGCATTGTAGGTGGGCAAGGCGGCGTAGCATTTGCAGGACCCGCCCTTGCAGACAAAGGGATCCAGGCACTCTGTTCAAACATGTTTGAACTTTTTTTAAACATTTAGAAAATGAAGGGTGGATTTTAACGGTTCTTGGATTTAAATTGAAAAAACGGGGGTGGAAACACTCACCGCCCCAAGAACAGGCCTCGCCGTGGCGCTTGCTCTGCGTCACGGAGGGGACGCACTCCTCCTTGACGTACTCGAGTGTCGCGTTCTGAACGGTGCCAACGACGCAGGAGCAGCGGTGGGGGTGGCCGGGGTCCTTGCGACATTCGATGTTGTCGCTGATCGCGCAGCCCGTCCTCCCCCGATCTGGTTGACATCCGTGGCCCAGCGTTGCTTCGGAAACCGACAACGGACTTCGCGCATGCGCAATGAGGAGAACGGCCAAAATGGACGTAAATTGCATTTGGAGGAAATTGTGGTTTTTGAAAATATTTCAAAATTATCTTGAAATTTTTTAATGTTTTCAAACTTTTTAAAATTCAGGATTTCTCAACTTTTGAAGAATCTTTCCTACAAAAAAAGAAACGCTTTTGACAAGATTTTGTAGAGGGAGGAGAGCCAAGGAGCAAATAAAGCAGATGTCGTTTCCAGGGAAAGGCAAAATTTTGAAATCATAATTAAAGTTTTTAAGTTTTCAAGAAAAAAAAATTATTAAGATTTTCAACACAAAATGATAAAAAAAAAATTCAAAAAAAAGAAGCTAATTACCAAAAAAAGTTCTTACTATTTTTTTTATGTCTAAATATTTGTTGGTTCTAAGCAATCCCCTTTATCCACTTGGGTTAAACATTACAGTTAATTAACAAAATTAATTAATTAAAATTAACTAAAGAAATAGACGTAGTTTATTCGTAGTAGGTACAGCTTTATTTTATCGCTTGTATTTTTTTTAGTAAAGATCAACGTAGCCTTTTATCACTGCTCAAATTTGAATTTTGATTCCAGTGCTCCAGCGATTTGTCTACTCTAAAACTTGGAAGCGATGAGTAGGGAAGCAGCGCACAGGAAGAGTTTCGGAGCGATTTGAATTCCAGCGCCCTTCGCACGTGGTACCTCCATTTCGCTGCACTGTGAACTTCCACTGACGCTTTCGCAGTGCGCACTTTGACACTCACTGTCATCGCTGCAGCGCTCTCCAGGGGGCTTCATGTCTTCGGTCACGGTGCAGCGTCCCAGCGTCTCGTTCCACTGTGACGGGAAGTAGGCGTGGACGGTTTGTCCACTCGGGGTCACAGAGGTCATGACCCTTGGCTGGCACTCACACATGCTAGTCTTCATTGAACACATGAGGTTCAATTCCGGGTCAAGTTTGCAAATGGGCCCTTCCACTAGTCAAACAGAAAATGAAACAATAAGGGTCAATGACAGTTTTGTTGACCCTTAAGGGTCACTATCCCCTTTGGCGACCCTTACGGGTCAATAATCGCTATGGCGACTCTCAAGGGTCACTGATCGCTTTATTGACCCTTACGAGTCACTAATTGCTTTGTTGACCCTCAAGGGTCACTGACCGCTTTGTTGACCCTTAAGGGTCAGAATTTTTAAAAATGAGTTACGTGAGTTGCAGGATTTTCCGTAATCTCGATCTGCGACGACGCAGTAACCCCGGAAATACTCGTGACTTGGGTCGGAACACTCACAGGTCCAGGTGAGGTCGTGTTCAAGGCAGACGAGTCCTGCTCGGCCGTTTTTAAAACTACTCGGCCGACAGTCTGCGCCGTCTTAAAAAAGGAAGCAGCATTTTCAAAATTTCATAAAAAAAAACATTTAAAAATTATTTTTAAATTTTGATATTTTTAAATTCTTAAAACGCTTTACCTTTGTCAGGGTCGCACGGAAGATGGTTGTAGTTCGCGACGCAGCCTTCGTTACTCTCACTGGACAAAACGTGCTCAATTCCGGCGATGGCGGCGCATGCGCACTTTCCAGTCAATTGTGGCGTGTTTGTATTTTCTCCGACACATGCGCCGCTGGCGCAGACGTCGTGATTGGGCGCATCATTCTCAAGGCAGTCCTGTCCTCCTCCTAATTTGCATGTTTGTGACGTGGGAGAGAAGCGTTTTCCAGGCGGACACTCGCAGAAAGCATCTATACACTCTCGTCCAGTTTGTTCACAGAAGTCATGGCCTTAAAGCAGCGAGAATTTAAAAAAAAGTGTTTTTTTTTTAGAAAATGTTATTTTTTAAAAAAAAAAGTTTTTAAAATTTTAAGAAATCAGTTTCATGCACCGTAGTAGCAAAACACTTCCGGTCTACAAAAGTGGTCTTTGTTGTTGTAGTGCTCGTTGAGCTTACATCTGCAACTCTGGTCACCATATTCACTTGTGCAAACAACGTTCCGCTCAACCATGCAGTCGTCTACATTCAACAAAACAAAAACTTAAAAATTTTAAATTTTAAAAAAGTCAAAATTTAAAAAAAAAATCAAATTTGAAAAAAAAAAGTTGGAAAAGATTTTGAAAAAGCTGCATTGGAAACCAACCCGAAGACTTGCAGCCACCACCAGGCCCTGGTGCTTTCTTGCTCCTCGTGCGACAGACGCTCCCTGTGAACTCCTGCGAAGCGTTGCGACATGAGCATGTAGAGTTGATGCACGAAAGCACGTCATGTTCACAGTCTGACAAAAAAAAAGGTTACCAGGTTAACTACCTAGGGTTACGTAGGGTTACCGTGGTTACTATCTAGGGTTACATATGGTTACCATGGTTACTATCTAGGGTTACCATGGGTACCATCTAGGGTTACCATGGTTACTATATCTAGGGTTACACAGGGTTACCCCTTACCGTCCGACGTGCAGTGTTTGTTGTACTTGAACTTTTCGAGACACCTCTTTCCCGTTGGGTCGAGTCTTTGGTGATTTGCGTCACAGACGCACTTGCCACCTTGACAGTCAGAGCCGGAGGCACAGACTGCAAAACAGACGGAGTAATGTTTACAAATATGGTTTATGTTTACAAATATGGTTTATGTTTATAAACGTTGTTTAGGTTCATAAACATTGTTTATCTTGGTCTCACCTGGGCTCAAGACCCCCTCGTCCTTACAAGGGTCTCCGTGGTGTAGCCCTTCGCACCCCCTCTCCTCCGCATTCCAGTTGGGGTGCGATGGTGCGCATGCGCACTTACCAGAGATGCAGCTCAAATCCACTATCTCGTACCCAAAGTGGACCTTTTTGTGACAGACTGTGACTTTGAAAAGATATTTTCAATGAGGAAAAATGAAGTTTTGATTATTGAGTCTACGTGGAATAAAATTGTCTTCGGAAGGAGCTGTGCGTTTGAATTACTTAAATTTAATTTTTTAAAAAGTAAAAGGAGATAAAGAACAAAAGGCAAAGAATTTCACTTTTTTTTCAAATTTTACAGTTATTATTTTGTAATTTAATTATTTAAAAAAACGTACGATCAAGAAGCTTAAAAATCAGCGATACATTGAGCAACTTGGCTATGTTTGGATTTTTGGACAAAACATTAACAAAGAAATAAGTTTAATAAATATGTTTTGATAATTCTTCTAGTATTGTTGTTTATTGATGACCGCTCCTTACGGACTTGCGTCCATGGAACGGGAATTTAAGTCTCACATTGTTTCTGAAGCTATTTAAATAAAACTAATTGATTCAAACTCTATTATGTCTTACTACACTACCTTAACCTAAACTTAATATTATACCTAACCTACTCCTAATATTAAAACTTAAAATTCATTAAATTCGAGAGACCCTTTTTTGTCTTTTTTTTTCATTTTAGTATTCTAGTATTAGTTTAATATTCTTCTAGTATTGGAATTAGGTAAATTAAATTATAGAAAATATATTAATTTTTCACTACAATTAGCGAGTTGTAAGATTCATTTGAAGCGCAATTCATAAGTTTGTAGTTTTGTTTATTTTGTTACCTGGTACTATTGACTTTCTACTTTCTCTAACTTTTACTTCTAAAATCATGCTCCAGTCCATCATATACATACGCGAGAGCTGTCTGTACCCTACCTGAAAAGGGTTCTTTAAAAAAAAAGGTCGACTATCTGAAAATGGGTTCTTTTAAAAAGGGTCGACTACCTGAAAAAGGGTTCGTTTAAAAAAAAGGTCTTTCTACCTTACCTACCTGCTAAGTTTAATATTTGAATTTCTATATAAATAAAGCGAGAGATATCTAGCGAGTAGAATTGAGATATTTTTCTCAGTTTTCTCTATTGAATTTTGTTCAATGTCATCAGATGCAAATAAACTCAACTATTTTCTTAGTTCATCTAGAGTATAAATACAAAAAAGGTGCATTGAAACCGCCTTACGGCTAGTTTAGTAAAAAAAAGGCATTTTCCTAGTTAATATATCAAATTTATATCCAGTAAGTTTATGTCCTTGAACTTGTATTCTCGCCTAAATCTAGCGTGACAGTTTCAGGATGCAAAACGTTCGCTTTGTTAAATTAATTGCCAATTAGCCAGTCTACTATCCCGATCAATTTAACGGGCACATTTGCTAAGATACCTTCAGTTTAAAATCCAAAAGTAGGAGAATATCACACTTTTCAGTAACTATGACATTTGCCAAGATATTTCTTATCCTAGAACTGACCAATAGACTTATTTGTAGCGATGCTGCTGATTCAGCTCTCAATTTTGGTAAACTATAATTCACAAAAATTTCACCAATTTACTAAATTTTGTATTAAGTATTAAATTAACTAATTTCTAGCCGTATTTGTGGATGATGACTCGGAAGACACATTATCCCAAATTAATATTGCCAAGGCACATTTAAAGGAATCAGGAGAGAAATTTGGAAAACCGACAGTGATATCCCTGGGAAATTACGACGGAACTAAATTGAAAGGTTGAAGGGCGGTAAAATTTAAAACTTATGGGGCTAAAATTGGTTGTTTTTTGTAGCATATATTAAGAAACAATTCGATGAGTGGGAAGAGTCAGATGGGAAGCCGGAAATAATTTTTGATTTTACGCAGCGCTCAGCGTCATCTACTATGCTAAAAAAAGCGGCTTTCGGATACCCCACTGTTTCCACAAACGACATAAACGATCCTTTATCACGGTAAATAAATGGTTCCATGTCAATACCGAGAAATCCAAAACCAAGAAAACCAAAACCGAGAACAACCAAAACCAAGAAAACCTAAACCGAGAAAACCAAAACCAAGAACCGTCATAAGACTAACATGGGATTTCTCGGTTTAGGTTTTCTTGGTTTTGGTCGTTCTCGGTTTTGGTTTTCTCGGTTTAGGTTTCACGGTTTTGGTTTACTCGGTATTGACCTGCTTCCAAATAAATTTGGTTTAATAAACTTTTGCAACAACTCCTCAAGATTATAATATTTTTTTTTCATTATTTTGGAAAATTTTAGAAAGGACCTTACAAATTCGTACTACAATTTCACCTTCCAGCTCCGCTCGCCCGAAAAAGTGGTTGAGAACATCATTGAAAGCTATTTTACGCAGCTCAAAGAATTCACGATTCAGTCTGGCATTTCCATAACGCGTAATTTTAGAAATCATTGCTCAACTAATTCTGTTTTCTGCCAAATTTGATTCAATCTAGAATTTATAATAGTTTTGTATCGTAGAATTCTATCCTCCGAGAAAAGACGCGAGCGGATTATATAGCATGAGAGAACCATTTTTATTTAGTCAAACAACTTATGCGCTAGCTAGCGAGCGGACCGCTGAAATTATTGACTTAGCTAAGTCACATCGCTCAAAAACCATTTTCGTGTCCGGAAGTGCTCAAGAGCTCAAGGAAATTTTCGAAGAAGTGTCCAAGAAAAAATTATTTGACGATCAGCACTCGTGGTGGGCTGTTTTACTGGTAAAATATAGCAAACAATTTCAAGATTACTCCAATAGAATAATATTATATGATAAAATTATTAACATTATATTTTAGGAATACGCAGAACTTGAGTTGCCAAGGGATGTGAATGCTATGTTATTCATTCCTGAATATTCTTATGGTACTTTATACAGATATTTGTTTGATTGCATGTCCAGGGGAACACTATGAAACGTGTGCCAAAATGGAAACCTACATTCTACTTCTAGACATTCTGCTTAAACCAAGTTTTGGTTACGAAGAGGAGTAGAATGTTAGAGGGTGGTTTGGCGCAACAATATTTTGTACTTAAAACAAAAAGAGTACCCCTGGGCATGCAATCCAACTCAGATATTTGTTTGTTATTCTATGATTACAATGATTAAAATAATAATTATTATAGTAATAAAAATGATTAGTTATGATTACATTTGTTAACATGATGCCCTCAGGCCTCAACAAAACCATGAAAGCTCTCAAAACTAGGAGCTTAATTGACTTATTTTACGCAGACGTTATTGCCTCTACACTTCAAACCGTTGGGTAAAAAGTCGTATAATATAATAAGACAACAATCACAAAAGTTGAGTTTTCTCATTTTTAAAATTAGTATTTTGTAGGAAAATGAAAAAAGAGAAATTGTGGAAGAAAGGGCGAAGCCTGGATCTCCGCTCCCCGTTACGAAAATATTTGGAACAAGGAAACGGTACAATTTTGGGAAAATATTTTCAAAGAACAAAACTGGATAAAATTAAAAATCGGATACATCATATGAGCGTTTGGGAATGGCCAATTGGAAATTTTAAGTTTGAGCTCGCTAAGGGCTCAAACAGAAAAAGGGTCGGAGCAACTGTCCAGCATCATCACGGCGGGAACTATGTTCACGATTGTAGATTTTTGAATGACTCCATACTCTACAATCACTTTGTCAGGAGGTACATTAGTGTCACAGTGGTTGTGGTGAGTATTATTAATATAATATTATTATATTATATATAGATTTATATAAAATATATTATTAAGTAGCGTCTAGCTGCTTTATGGGAATGTTCTGTCCGTCCGTCTGTCCGTCCGTCTGTCCGTCCGTCTGGTTGCGCGATAACGCTCGAACGGGTTAACTTTTTTCAAATCTGTTTTCAGCTATAGGTAGAAGGGGTCAAGGGTGAGGCCAAGTTCGAAGA
>JAQFYP010000528.1:0-22149 GCA_034694865.1 Bilobella braunerae | reverse complement strand
TGTTAAACATGTTTAAAATGCAACATGTGTTAAACATGTTTAAAATGCAACATATGTTAAACATGTTTTAAATGCAACATATGTTAAACATGTTTTAAATGCAACATGTGCTAAACATGTTATAAATGCAACATATGTCAAATATTTGTAAAGTAAAGTTAACAAATGTTTAATTAATTACAACATATGTTAGACATGTTTACTTGAATGCAACATATGTTGACTCACTTGTATCAGATGCCTGGTAGTTGTGGAGATTGAGGTGCCTGTCGAGGTTGCTCTGCGTGGTGGCACTGAACGTGCATGTGTCACACGGGTACTGGCGCTGGATCCTGTGACCTTTGACATGGCCCAAGTAGAGGTCATACTTCTCGTTGGAGTAAGGGCACTCTTGGCATTTGTAGCTGGTGCGTTCGTAGGTCCGCCCATTCGGGTGGCTCCGCCTCCCCTGGCGGTACACAATGTTCGGGTTCCCCTTGCGGGCCTCGGCTCGCTCCGCCTCCGTCCCGCTCTCAGAAGTGTTGATGTCGAAGTCCGAGGAGCCGGGAAACGAACCGGACCGATCGCGAACCGGGCTCGCACTTCCGGTTCGGCTCGGTCCGGCATGCGGGCTGTCCAAAAGCGACTCGGCACTAGCAGGCGTCGGCCGCTTGGCTGCACGAACTGGAGACTCGCCGTGAGGCCGTTTCTCTAAGGCACGACTTTTAGCACGGTTCTGAAGTGTTTCTGAAACATAAAAGATAAACATATGTTGTAAAGTTTTACAAAAAGTCTGCCAAAAAACGGCATTCGCACAAGCGTGAAAACTAGTTTTTCAAAAACTATTACAAAATCTACTTATTTACACTTCATTTACGTACATGTTTCCTAACATGTTTACACATATGTTTAAAACATGTTGCAGCCAGTCAAATCAAATCATTATGCAAATATTGTACTTTTATTTGTTTTCGTGCCGCTTTCCCGCTTTTATTCAATCAAAACAAATTATGAATGACAAATTGCGTAAGTTTTGTTTTTGTTTTAAAAACCAAACAATTCTAAAACTTTTGAAAACAAAAAACGTGTACTGGCTAAAATAGTTGTTTACATTAAACATGAAAATGCTGATTTGCATTCACTGCGTAGCCTGTACCGTTAACTTTAAATGACGCTCTTACACAGTTTACCGTTTTACTGAAAGTTATGCAGTGAAACCGTTTACCGTTAACATATGCTACTTCGTTATTTAGTCAAGTTTTAACATATGCTACCAAGCAAGCTGCAGCTGCAAAGTGACTCGGTTTATGACAGGAAATGAAAAAAGCTTTTCAATGCATTTGTCAAAACTCTCAACATGTCAACTTTCAAAAGTGACCAGTTGACATGGCCATGTCCAGTCCAGATGATCTCGGTTTCAGAATGACCAGTTCACCAGTTGACATGAGTGGTGTCCATAATACCAAACCAAAGTTTTCAGTGTCCAATGTTGACATGATTTTTCAACATGTCAACAAGTGCCGAATGTTGACATGAGTTATGACATGACAGTGACCGACCTTACCAAAGAGGCTGGGATCCTTCTGAAGGCGATGTCTGTCCATGTGGTTGTTGAGGAAGGTGGAGTTGGCGGCGGTGAGGTCACACTCTGGACACTTGTAGTTGCCCACGGTCCGACCGTGGCTGCGGAGGTGGACCAAGTAGTGGTGCATCCGTGGGAAGCCCGTTGGACACTTGGGACACTTGAAGATGGCGTACTTCTCCTCACCGTGCTCGTCCAACTTGGTCCGGTAGTCATAGTCCTTGTTGCCAATCAGCGCTACGCGCTTCTCCTCCTCTGTGTACGGGAGGGACCGCCGCGGTGAGCGGTCGTCATACGCACCGTGGTCCATGGCCACCCCGAAGTCACCATCTGCCTCCTCCAACTGGACTTCCAGGGAACTCATCGCAGCCGCGTAGTCCATCTCGTCCTCGTCCACCAACGCCTCCAGCCCAACCATGTCCGGGTGCCCAGTGGCACTCACCGTGACCTGGGTCCTGTCCACTTCAATGTCATTGTCGTTGTGTGACAGGGGCATGTCATCTTGTCCCTGGATGTACGTGGACAGGGTTGGCTGGTTTGTGGACATGTCGGTGTCATCTTCTTCGTCGTCTGTCAGGGTGAGGTCCACACAGGCGATGGACTTGGGCGGTTGGTCGAGGACCGTGGGCTGGTCATCTTCGGTCTCACGACCTGTCACGGTGATGACCTCTGACACGCGGTGACGCTGAAGAGCGAGAGTGAACTGAAGGACCTTGTCACTCTGGGTGGACAGGTCGGACTTCTCCTTCTTGATGAAGTAGTTGTTCCCGTTGGTGGCAAGGGGACCCTCCATCGTTGTCCTCCTGCAAGTAACCACAACATAACCACATTAACCACAATTAACCACAATTAGTTAACCACCAATTAACTTAACACTTAAATGTTAACCTCTAATTAACGTTAACGTAACCTTAATTAACGTTAACCTAACTCTTCAACTTTAACGCTTACGATTCACAGAAAAAACAATACCACTTTCTGCTTTTTTTTCTAACCCACCTTTTCCGACTACGACTATCTTCAACTGTTAGGATAGCTATCGAGAAGATACCTTATCGTGATGCTATGACAACCGTTAATTAGCGATGACCGACAACTTCCGGTACGGTAGATGTTGATCGGATCGTGTTGCATATCCTATCCTATGCTGACCACTAGTTATAGGATAACTTAACTTTGGGATAACTTGAATCCGATTTAGGATTGGATTGGATAAGTTATCCCAGGATATGATTTAGGATAGTTTTATCCGTATAACCTTTAGATATAAGGATACCTTATGGATAACTTCGATACGGCGAAAATGCAGCGTGATTAAAGTGACTGTTGCTTGTTACCAGTCAACCAATCTGCAGATGCTAGATTACCTGAATTAATCAAATATGCAAATGAGCTGTATGCTAATCGTTAAGACGAGCTGGCGCCTGCATGACGCCAATTAGCACCCGTTCCATGAACCACGGATCAATGGACGTGAACGTAACTTGCCAAGTCACGTACACCGCCTTCCAAAAGGATCATTTTTAATATTTGGTAAAGGGTTACTCACGCTTTGGATGTCACGTACCGAGAGGAAGGTGGAAGATGGCTGGACGGTGAGAAGGTAGTTAAGCTAATTACTAATTAATTGTAATTAGTCGTAATTAGATGTAATTAGAAGTAATTAATTGGTTAAGTAATTCGAGAGTCAAGTGGTAAGCAGGAGAGGGAACGGACGACTGACTTGGCGAGTTGAGGCGTGCGAGCAGGCGAGTACAAAAATAAACAGCGTCTTTTTGCCGCTCTTGATTTTTCTTTACAGCGCCATCTACCGGCCGAACTTAGCAACACTTTGCATTTTTGAATATTTCAAAAACAATTGTTTAAAATTTCGATTGTTTGAGTTAACTGGAAATTATAATTTTTTTTTAAAAGTTAATTTTGTTTAAAAGCTGATTTCGATTTTTTTTTCTTATTTGAATTGAATTGTGTTCTTTACAATGCAATGCCCCAGTGAAAATATTTTGGTAATAGGCAAACATTGTGTCCTTTTCCTTTTGTTTTAAAAACTGTAAATGCCTTGAAGTTGTTTTGTTTGAACTTGTTTAAAAAAAGTTAGATTCAAATTTTTAAAAAAAGAAATTGAATTTTTATAAAAGTTTTACGAATCAATAATGACTTTTTGATGCATTTGTGTTTGTTCTAAATGTTATTAGAATGTCACTAAATTATTGAGAGTTTACAAACTGTCTTGCAAATGTGAAACATGCAAAGAGAACATTAAAGTAATTGGCAGAAAAGACAAAACATAAATGGAAAAACATATTTTAAAAAAGTAGCCAAACAACCCCGTCCTCAGATTGACAAAAACCCTCAAGGAATGCTTTGTCAAATTACAAATTTTAAGACACACAAAACGAATAAACATCATTATGTTAATGCTTCGGACTCAATTAAAGAGCATAAATAAAAATAAGGGAAGTTGCCGGGAGTAGAACCCAGGCCATTATAGTAGCTAAGTGAAGAGAAGCGTTAACCATAGGGCTGAAGAAGCATGATATAATAAATAATAATTTATATTAATAAATTAAGGTTTGAATTTAAAATTTCTTTTAAAATTAAATGCGCAACCTAAATTTTTTTGATTGGGATAAATTGAAGGGTGCGAAAGAAAGTTGTATGCAGGCCGTCTCAAAACGGGCTTGTTTAGCTAGTCTGAAGCAATTTTTGCCATTGATTTAGGGCTTTTTGTGTGTTAAACATATGTTAAATGCTTGTAATTGCTTGGAAGTGCAAATTAGTTGTTTGTGTAACATTTCCCTCCCTAATCTCTGCCCATGCACGCACGATAAGAAACTTCGATGATTATGTATGTTACTAGCAAAGACACGGATCATCACATTTTCTGGTTTTGGGGGGTCATTTAGGGGTGGTCGAAATGAGGGTGAAGGTTCGGACCCCCGTGACCTATGCAGAATTTTATGCCCATCATCGTGTAAGCTTGTTTTTTTTTGGTTTTGAAATGCACTTGTAGTTATTTTTTAATGCAGTTAGTAGTTTTGAATTGCAATTGCTTAACTCGGACGGACGGACGGACGCACGAAAAAAGGCAATTATAGAGGAAAATACATAGTATGCGTATACTGCGATTTCTTTTGTGAACAGGGATAATCAGAACGACAACGAACACAAACACATTATCGAATTTGGAGCTATTATTGATCATTGTCACCTTGCTTGTGCAATGTTTTGTTAACACTTATGTTTGTCAACACATATGTTACAAAACACTTACTTTTGTTAAAACTTTGTTAATTTTGACACAAACGTTGTCCATGTAAGAATTCGTCACCCATGCAAAGGTCAAAGGTCAATTACCCAGCGAAGCTTTCACCCGATAACTCAAATGATAAAGGAAACAACATTGCATTTGCAGTCCATTTGCTCAACCCATAGTTCCACTAATTGGTCATTACATTTGTGGTGCGGTAGCTATACGCTTTGATTTCAAACATTTTTTTTTTGCATAATTAGCGTATAATCAACATGTTGTTAACCGTGGTTGCACTAGTGGTAACATTATTAGTTAAATGCAGAAGTGCATTTCCCATTTGAATATTGTTAATTTTATTTCCTAATACATATAACTACATATGTTGCGAAATGCTAACTATAGAAAACATGTAGAAGATTAAACATGTAATTTACTTGTGATTTACTAGAGTGACAACTTGTTGACTAGAATTTGCTAGTGTGCCAAATTGTTGACAAGAATTTGCTAGTGTGTCAAATTGTTGACAAGAATTTGCTAGTGTTCCAAATTGTTGACAAGGATTTCCTAGTGGAATAAATTGTTGACTACAATTTGTTAGTGTGTACCAGATTGCAGTTTTACAAATAAATGTGTAACATAATTGAGATCCTGATAAAATTATATGCTGATTGCTTTTTGATAGTGTTGACTATCTTAATTGTAGTATGACAAACTTTATACTAGCATTTCCTAGTGTCACAAATTGTTGACTTTGACTTGCTAGTGTGACAAATTGTTGTCTAGAATTTTCTAGTGTGACTAATTGTGGTCTTGTATTTTCTAGTGTGACATGTTGTTGTCTAGGATTTTGTAGTGTGACAAATTTTTGCATAGGATTTTTTAGTGAGACAAGTTATTGTTTAAAAGATTATCTAGTGTAACAAATTGTTGTCTAGTAGTTTCTAGTGTGACAAATTGTTGACAAGAATTTACTAGTGGGACAAATTGTTGACTAGAATTTGTTAGTGTGTACAAATTGACAATACGCCAGATTGTAGTTTATAAATAGAGGTGTATCATAATTGAAATGCTGATAAAATAAGGTCCTGAATGCCTTTTGATAGTGTTGACTACAATCTTCTAGTATGATAAATTGTTGACTAGGATTTTCTAGTGTGACAAATTTTTGTCTAGAATTTTCTAGTGTGACAAGTTGTTGACTAGTATTTTCTACTGTGACAATCCGTTGACTACGATTTGCTAGTTGTGGCTATGAGTTGTGCTATGCGTATCGTCAAGGCTACGAATGATAATGAGATACTACTCGTTTTTCCTCGTCACGCACCAGGAATTTAAGTCAGAAAACTTCATCGTTATCTCTGACTTTGTTCAGAATGCTTTTTGTGTTCCTGATCTGTATAGAGTGCAATAATCTCTGCGGTTGTGGCCTATCCTGTTTGCTCAGGCTCATTTATCTCAACCACACCAGATAGCAAAGCCACCATTCTTTCTTCAAAATTATGTTACAAACCCACTATCCACCATATCCACTACAACTTACCACCCCTCCAAAAAACACTCCGAAAACAAAAAAGCACACTATAGGAAACACAAAAGTGTTATATCGAGAACATACTTCCCTGTCCTCAGCATGGCCACATCTGCGCAACAACCGAAACAGAGCACGTAGGCAGGAGATAGTTATGAATATTTTTCGATAAGTCATGTTTGAGCTTAACATTAATTCTGCTACCTAATGTACAAGTCATTATGCTTTTTTTCCTACGAGTCATTGTTTTGCCTTGTGACTAATACGTAATTACTAATTATTACTAATCAGCGTACTTTCCCTACCGCTCTTTTCCGTTTCGTGCTAAAGTTGCAAAAACTAACTTTCAGTAAGTTAGCTTATATCACAATATGTTAATTAATGCGTAGTTAGCAGCTATGCGTTTCTCCTGAAACCAAAAGTTATCAACTTTTGCTAAACTCAACTTAATATGAAGGAAACGTAATATTTTACGGAACATTTACGGCACGTAACATTTAATGTCATGTAATAATGTAGTGTCGTATCATTAGTTTGTCATTAAGAATCCAGTGTCCTTCCATAATAATTTTTATAAATTATTTTTGTACTTAAAAAAATCGGAAAATCTGGGTAGGTCAAAGGTCAAAGTATTCTATTCAAAAAGTGTTTGAACAATTGTGGTTTGTTTGAACAAAGTTACTAAATTGCCTTGCTTGAACTAAAATTGCTTGTTTTTTAACTAAAATGTTGAAATATGTTAATAGTGTACGTGAAGTTAAGCATTGTAGCAGAAATTATACTTTAGTTACTACCTAATAAGTTGATTATACACTAATATGTTAACGTAAACCTCATTTAAAATATTTAGTAGAAAGGCTGATTACACGATTAATGACGGTTACTACGGTTAGTGAATGTTACTACGGTTACTGGTGGTTACGACGTTCAGTGATGGTTACTACTGCTAATGATGGTTACTGCGGTTACTGACAGTTCCTACGCTTACTGACGGTTACGCACGTTACCAAATGTTGCTACTATTCCTGTTTAAGCGGTTGTAAATTCCTTTGTTAATGATTTCTGTAGCTGTGTATACTATCCTAATTCTCGTTAGTTTTGAATTCTGTAATGAAAAATCATGCTTCAGTTACGTTCACTTAGGATAACATGAGCTATGATATAATTCATCAATTAAAAAACTTGCGATACTACATCAGTGATATGAACATCACACCTAGTAGATAGATACGTAGTTAAACTGCGTAATTGAGTAGGCGCAGTAAGGCGGCACACTGTCCACACAATCAAAGGATCATCACTACCCAAGTCCCCACAATGTTATGTGTGGAAATACACACCCAATTAAATTCCAAATCCACGAATCACATAATAACCAATAATCAATCAAACAATCAATCAATTACGTAATAAATATCTACTAAATTTTTGTTTCTCTATCTTAATTCACCATAATTATAAATTCACCTATAATTGCCGTCAATCAACACATACAATATACGGCTATAGTATATAATTAACACATGTCTCGAATTTTCGACATAATACTTATAACAAATTAAACATAAATCGTCACCGGATATATCGAACCAATTGCCAAACTACGCATACTCAAATTTCCAATTGTATGAATTATTGTTGTTGGATATCATTACCGATCTATTAAAATCTATCGCCTAAAATTCATTAGAAATTTTATCCTCTCATACTGGTTTCTTGATATTTAAATTTACTAAATTCTGATTAAGAAAACCTACTTCACTAATTTGTGTAACTGGGAACCAGGATAAATTTCCTAAGCAACCACATTACTATCCTGTGCAACCAAGAAGGTATCCTAGGCAACCATGAAGGTATCCTAGGCAACCATGAAGGTATCCTAGGCAACCACCATATCCCTCGCAACGTGGCCTGTTTTGTTAGTTAGTTTGTTAATGTGTGAGAATTACTGTTCTTACCTTTTTGAAATTGGAGACGGAAGGAGGGGATAGTATCCGATTTTCTTTCTCCACGTTTCTTGTGAATTGTGCTTATAAAAAATGCAGGATAGTGAACCCTGTGCTGTGGAGAGTTGCGTGTAGTTTGTTCACGTTTGGACTTCCACTGCATCCAATTCCACTCTCTTTCCTGCTACCTGAATGTTGAGTGTTGTGCATGGGCGATGCACACTTTCCCCTCCCAACACCTCTATACGGTGTAGTGTAGTCGAGGGTTCGCCTCCCAGCGCCCTCATTCCCTTTCAGGCACTTTGCCACCAGAGCATGGCCGTGCAACCTCCCATGTTTTCTGCCGTCGAGGGGGAGGGACGTAGGGGCAGGAATGAGGGAAACGGCCCCTCTACACCAACGAACAACTGCCACGTAGGCGCCTGGGCTACACTGCACAAACACCGATTACTAAAATGTCACCAATAAATTTTAACATATGTGACACTTCGAGGTTACCTAAAATGTTGTTGCTTCGCTTGCAGGAGCTAAATTTGCTGGCAAATGTTGATATGCACATAACAACTGACAACATAACACTGCACATTTTTAAATCTGAATTTAGATGATAAAAGAAGAAATTTTGGAAATAATTTACAAATTTTGTACATCATATGTGTATATATTTTAAGATAAAGACAGATTATTTATCGCCGTACACCACACATTTGTACCATTGTGCTTAATTAAACACAAATTGGATAACTGCACATTGGTAATTTTTTTTTCAATTTTAAAATACCTATGGTATGGTAAATACAATTAAAAAAAATTCAGTTGCAGTTAGAGTTTGTAAATTAATAAATTTAGTTAGTTGTAGAGTATTACTTTAATTTAAAAAAACAATGCTAATTTTGATAAATGTTTTAGTTTGATTTTGATTTTTATCTTTAGTTCAAGCAATAGTTAGGATTTTTTTAAATTTAGAATATAAATGTAGATAGGTATAAACATTGCATTACCATATATTTTGCTGAATGTGAATTTTGTAATAGCTAAAAAATTCCATGTGCTTTGCCTCGATAAGTTTTAGATAAACGTGAGGTCAAAGATCAAGAACTTTGCTAAGTGTGACTTATGATATCGTTCTATCACTACGTCGATAGTTAAATGAGCGTGGACATGGTGGCATGATATATACTTTATACTAAAAGCTGATACCCAATCTCAATTTATACACAATTTTTGCCCAAACCTATCCAAATATATCCATGACTTCGCGATATAGCCACTTATATCTAAACTACTTTCTAAAACAGAAATAGCTATTCTAGCGACGTTTAGTTTGAGAAAGTTTTTGGTTTTTATGATAGTTTTAGAAAATATTAACCGTTTAGTTTTAAAACATACTAAGTATTTTTCTAAAAACAGTTTGAAAGAGATGATGATGTATTTCAGTGGTAAATCGGGAGAGACTCAAGTATAATTTTTTTTTGTTAAAACTCGTTCCTCGGCTCCATCCGAAATTCTCCTTTTTTGTTACATACTTTCCTACATTTAATAGACCACCAAATATCTCAACATATGTCAACATATATCCCAGCATGAAACAGTATCTCCACTATAAAATGTAACTCAACATTCCTGTGCTATCGAAGGCATGGGTGAGCATTTCCCAATTCTAGAAGGCTCTTTCGCAACGAGCATGTATCTCATTTTGTAACTCAGACGCTGTGGAATCTGCATATTTATTGTGAGGCATGAGAAGCCATAAAAAGGAAATGTTGGAGTGGAGTCATGAGTTCCATTGAAATGACTTAGAGTGAGGAACAGATGGCAAGAGCATGGGCATGGGAATCTAGGTCAAACAATAACTTCTTCCCTTTACCAACTTCCACTCATGCAACAGTATCACACTGAACAAATATTTATCTCCAACACTATCGATAGGATACTATCGCATTTTTATATCCGTCGGACATGCGCAAGATTCTTAGAGAATACAGATATTTAAGAATTTACACGATATAAAATATATTGTTAGTAAGTATTGTGAAATTTATCATTAACATAGACTAATTTTTGTAAAATAATATTAGCATATAATTTGTTTAGTGTAAATTATAAAAGAAATATAAAGCATGTGATCTATTTCGCAGTAAACTATCGAGTTTTTTGTTTTAGATATTTTGCAGGTACAGGATATGTTTTTAGTCTGAAGTAAAGTTCAGTATTAAAACACCTATTTTTATGGTTTATATTAAACCAGGTTCCTGGTAGTGCAGTATTTTGTCTAAAATAAGGCAACGGACTACAGTGATGTAAGTTTGTTTAATATTATGTTTAATGTAAACCAACATTATTGTTTGAGTTGTTTATAATATGAATGTTGGGCGTCAATGTCATAAATATTTAGTTAGTGCATGAATAGTTATTCTATGCATTGACGCAGAACATTAAAATGGCATTAAGCGAGATCTATATTTAGGCACGTAGGAAACAAAGGGGAAATATATTGTTTTTGTTTGAATTGTTTCAAGGCCCCACTCTATATGCACCCTTGGACATTTTTCCTCTTCCGAGAAAAACTACAATGTTCAGAATTACCCTTGAAATATTAAGTGAAAATACAACTTATTTAGTTTCATAATTCATGCGGCAAATAGTAATGCCAACGATAAAGGATAAAAAAAATGTGGGTTTATATGGGCTGCATATATTCATTGAAGACACATAAAATTATAGTAGTACATTTAAATTTTAGCCCACAAAATAGACTGAATGAAGTATCTTCCGTTGGAGGAGTTTTCCTAGAAAATCGATATTTGCGGTTATTGATTATCTTGTACAAACATATTGCTTTTCCCAAATTTAGTTTTTTTTTGTTTTGTTACAATCGATAATTCAATAAAAAAAAGTTCGTTAAATTATTAAATATTTAAGTGTTGTCACAGAGCTCATACACAATTGCACCAACTTACTAAAATATTTTTTTTTTTAAATCGCTGTCTAACACTACAACAGATATCTAATAATGGTTGAATTTTTTTACCACTGACCACCAAGACTTCCACTGCCATACGAGTTTTCTATATTATTTTATAAATTTTTCAAATTTGATGTTTAATCGATCTTGTATAGGATTAGTGACCGATAATCGATAGTTACCTAGATATATCGATATATATTGTCCACCGTAGTATGGCAGTATTGAATAATTTTTAACTAAATTATATGTAATATTTATTAAATTCCATGTACAACTTGGCTATGCTTTGTTACGCTTTCTTTGCATAATAAATGTTTCAAAAACAAGAGTTGCATTTTGGATGCATTCAAATCATTGAGCCGGAGAACTGTTACTTTCTTTAGTCACTTTCTGGTTTAAAATCCCTTTAATTAGAAATAAATATATTATAAATATTTGCTTATATGTTGATTGATAAATCTTTAGATATTTATAGTAGGATAATTTTACAGACAATAATTTCTATCTGCGAAAAATCATAATATAAGCAGGTACAGTGATATTATATACTATTGAGCTAAGCACTTCTCCCAATCAGGCCAAAACTTTTCTTTCATTCTGCTGCAGTAGCCGGATAAGTTGGGATGTTCACCTGAGAAGAGATAATTGTGGTTATGTTTTGCAATTGGCATTATAAATTAAATGATTCAAATGACTAGTATGTCAATAGTTGCCATTTACAATAAATCAAACATTTTACTTTAACAAAAGTACTTAATTACCGATATACAGATACAGATATATAAACCTAATATGTATAGTAAGTTATATACTAATGAAGCGTATTGTAGCAGATAACTTACGTAGTAAACTGGAAAATTCAACTCGATCGGAGACAAGTCCGCATGTAATTTGTGTGATAAATCCAAACGCTGAAGCGTCCACCTCGCTTGGCTCGTCACCAAGGAGAAATTTGTTGTTGCCTAAAATCGTTGCAAAAGATTCCACATCTTTGCGCATGAGCAGCTGCGCTTCTTCTGCGCTAAACCTCCCGAAACCTTGAGCCCACAAATAGTTTCGGTAGGATCTCCGTGCAATTGGCATAACGAACCATCGCGGAATATTAAACGGAATTTTAAAATGTTTGATGGCGCTGCTCGGGCCATCCACAAATATAAGGCGAACCATGCCCCTATAAGAATAAATTATACATATTATGTATATATATATATAATAAAAAAGTATATAACTTAAGATTTTATTTATATAATATTAAATATATATTACTAATTGGTGCTAACTCACTTTCCCCTTATGTTCGTACAATAAATTTTAAATCTCTTGTGCAATTTACATTGCATTGTTATAAAATTCCCTTTCTACTGTTGTGCATTGTACATTGTTGTAACATTGTTTTATTTTGTGAATACATTAGACACATTGTTGCAAATATGTCACTTACCAAAATACATGTTCTTCTAAAAGAATACGCGCTGCATGGCCAACAGCAAGTTTTTCTTCGGAATACTTGCCGTTGAGGTCAACATTAAACTTTCTGACAAATGCACATTAATATTATCACGTATTAGTAACACAAATTCAATTACAAAAATTAGCAGATAAGTATTAGGCTTTACTAATAAAAAAAAAATTCAAAATTTAAATTTAAAACTTCAAAATGTTCACAATTATTACTTCTTAAGATGTTCGATTATAAGTTGTGAATCTGTGAAATGTTGTCCGTTGAGCGTGACCCATGGCGTCTTTCCATTTGGCCCAAAACTGTCAATTGGGTCATACTGTAGAGCATAATATTTTTTAGTTAATTGAACTCAATCTATTTATAACCATTTTTGAAAATATGCTGCTCGACATATGTTGTTTCGAAAACATTGTTTCACAGTAGTGCCGTGTGTTTAAAATATATGACAATTTGTTGCCATTATTCAGAACAGGGGCTTATTTGAAATGAAAAATCACCTTGTAGGGAATATTTGCCATTCTCAGAAATGTTTCCACTTTGAGAACAAATGGAGAACCACATGGAATGGTCTCCAATCGTGCAAATCCGTGTAGTATCACGACATCTTTTCGAGTCGTGCGCCAACGCCCACTGAAATATTACGTTATAAGTTTTAAAATGAAGAAAAAAAAACTACTTTACTAGAAAAAACTTAAACCTGTTTTTTTTGTTTTAATACAAAGAGATCGTGCAACGCCTAGAATCGTTTTAGTTTTGCGTCTAGCCAGTATAATACAAGATGCATTGATTGGTTTTCTACATTCTAGATTGTGGACGCTATGAATTTTTGCACGAATCATAAACCTAAATTAACTTTAAAAAAATGTTGGAACAAGTTAACAAAAATTTCAAGTTAAAAAAAACCGAAAATTTTATCTTAAGGATATTCAAACACTTGATTACCAAACGTGACATATTTAAATAACTTAACAAAACTTACAGTCTTCTTTTCAGTATGATCCATTGAAGGGCTTCTATAGCAACGTAACAAATTGCTGCAAATAGTAAAATGCCTTCTGCTAGTGTTGCCATTGTGAACTTGGCTAGATTGAGCACCCTTTCAAACGACGAAACGTGCTTGATTGGCACTTTTATTTAGAAGAGTTATCAATTTATAAATGAAATCACGTGCATCACCTTGAGTGACACACTTACAATAAGTTATCGTGTAATATTGTTAACAGCTAAAATTTGACCAAAATCACGTAGATACTTATCTGGTTAAAGTGGAATGATATTTAAAAATAGGAGTCCATTCATTTTGCTATTAATGAAGTTCCCTAATAGTCATCCTATTTTGCTATTCAAATACAAAAGTTAATAGACAGAGAGGCAAAAAAGTGTTTGCAGATATATCTCATTTTCACTTTGTCGTTTTTGTGACGTTGTCTAATATCACTAGTTTCTCATCATCGACGTTGTTAGCAATGTTATTTGTGCACGAGTACGTGTAATCACAAATGACGTTCTAAACGTAAATTGTAACTTAAAAAGTTTCATATTTTGGCGGAGAATTTTTTATATTACTACATTTTCCAATTCTCAATAATAATCCGTTTTAAACAAACCCGTCTAATTTTTTTATGTCAATCTATGTGAACCGGTGCTGAGTGGAATTTAAAATTTTGAATTTTGAATTCAAGTGCTTTAGGCTCGTTTTGTTTTGCAAGCACAAAGGCCGATTTGGGCGCTCAAAATTGAGAGTTTTTTGAATTTATATTTATATTTCGGAACCTTTCCCGCAAATGACCTAGTGCATAGTAGAAATTTAATTTATTTCACAAAAAAAACAAGGAATGAAGCGCTTTATTTTGTGTAATGTAATGTTTGAGGCTCTTTTAAAGAAAAATTTCGTTAGGAGATTTTATTATTTAAATAAGCACTGCGTACAAACGTTGTGCGCAATTGAAGCACTATGAAAAACTGATGTTATACATACTTAAACACAATCAAAATTTGTTCAGGTTATTATTATATTCGCACGTAAGCAACGACTTGAGTCTTTCTTATTCTTATAACTAACAATATGTGTCTCGAGTTTGCTTTGTCATTTATATAAACAATATTTGTTTGTTTTTGAATTGACCATAAACAACAAAGTTTATTGCCCCGGTTTCTCTTTTTTTTTTGCTAAGTTATTTTCCCAATCTGGCCAAAACATCTCCTTCATTCTGCCAACGTAGTCGCCCAAATTTGGATACATTCCTGAAAAGTAAAATAGAAATTGTTCCTCAAAATTTTAAATTTTGAATAAATATTTTAAATTTCAAACAGATTTTTCGATTCCGCACCCCTTATTGAGGCTATCTGCGCGGTATCCGAGAGAGGTCCCCATAATAGTTGCGCGGCAAAACTAAAAGTTGCCGCATCGACTTCACTCGGTTCATCTCCCAGGAAAAATTTATTGTTTCCTAAAATTTTAGAACATGCTTCAAAATTTTTCATCATGAGCAACTCCGAGTCCTCTGCACTGAGCCTTCCGAGCCCTTGAGCCCACAAGTAGCTTTTGTAGACCCTTCGCACATTAAACAAAATTAAACTTCGGGCAAATGGAACGTGAAAATGTGTGATTTCCTTGTCAGGCGATTCCATAAACAGTTTTCTTGTCAGGCACCTGTACAAACACAAATTACCACTGCTAGTTTATGATAAAGTTGAGAATTTGTTTCAATGTTTCAGAGATTATCACATATATCATGTTGTCATATTACTTCGCTATATCACAATATCACATTTTAATGTATCAACGTTTTACTCACCAGAATAGATGCTCCTCGAGCATAATACGAGCTGAATGGCCAATAGCAATTTTTTCATCGGAATACTTCCCGTCGAGGTTGATGTCAAATTTCCTTTTTTTCATAATGACATCAATAAAATCAAAAGAGAAAAATTGTTTACATCATGTGCATCAAATTGCAAAACATCTTTTACATTAAAAACAAATAACTTGGAGTAATGTGGTTGTTCTAAGGAAATTACTTTTTTAGGAAATTGATGATAATTTGTGAGTCAGCGACATGCTCCCCATTTAGCGATATCCACGGTGTTTTTCCATTAGGTCCAAAACTATCCGTTGAGTCATACTGTAAGATAGGAAATAAAATAGCGTCAAAAGCACGCAATATCCAAATCACAAGAAAATCCATGTAATGTTTTCCCCTCAGTCACTTGCTAGCGGTACGATTTTAATGTTGGTTTCGAAACTCAATTTTCAATTCAAACAATTCTTCAGCAGTTTTTGTGGTAATTTGTATAATGATCAGCCACATTAAAATTTGGATGTTACTAATAAAATGAGAAAATCTTACAAAAATGTCATAAGCAAGTGACCGTAGGGTATCAAAACTAAATGTAGCAAATTTCGGCCGAGCCGTTCCGTTACTAATTGAAGACACAATTTTACCAAAAAAAATTACTATTGTTGTACAGATACCGGTACAACTGTACTAAAAGTAAAGTATCGTACTCAATTATAATACTTAATTATAAACCCAAATTATAATAATGTAAAATGTATATAATATGTAGAATATAAATATATATATGTGCAGATAAATAATGTATATTATCAACTACAACTACCTTGTACGGTATGTTTGCCATTCTGAGGAATGTTTCCACTTTTAGGACAAAGGGCGACCCAGTAGGGATCTTGGGCATTCGATGAAATCCGTGAAGTACGACCACGCCCCTCGGAGTGTCTTTCCAGCGGTTTCTGACATCAATTTATTAATGACATAATGGATGGCTTTATTGATGGCATGTTATGTATAGGTAAATTGTATTTGGATATAAGGTAAAGGAGCGGTATTTGACAATGGCATATAATGGAGAGGGTAGGGATATGGTAGGAAGGATTCATGAGCACACATTATTCAAACAAGAGTAGCCTTCCTAATTCGCACAAGGCTACTGGGAAACATTATTGAATAATTTCCATAATTTTCTGATTGTGCAGCCTAATCACTCAAGACTAGGCTATTCCTTAAAAGGAAAACCAATAACAAAGACATTTTCCCGACTTATCGGGGATTCGAACCCACGTTCTCAAGCTGTCTAGTTGAGAGAGACAGAAGCTCTTAACCACTAGGCCAACTTTTTATTAGGTTATTTTGCTTCAGTTAAAAATTGTTAGTTTATGTTTGATTTTGTAACGTGCTAAATAGCATTTCTAGGCTTACAACTTCCGTTTCATTAATATCCATTTCAGAGATTTGACGATCGAATAGATTGCAATAGCTACAAATGCTAATGATTCGACGTTAACGGAAACCATGTTGCGCTGGCCTTTTTGACGATCCCGATACTTCTTAATAATAACAATATTTGATTCTACTGGGTGGTCATCTGCTGACTTTCAATTTAACTTGTCCATTTGAATGACGTATAAACATTGAAAGTTAAAATTGCTGTTCAATTTAATTTTTAGCAGATGACTACTCGATATCCAACTTTGAACTACATTTGTTTATGGAGGCTCACGTGAGTTCCAGATAAATTTGACCGTGACACTAAAAACAATACCCTTGAAATGCAAAAAAACACTTCATCTAGAGTCCCTAAGCTATTTCGAAGGTGAAATGCTTAACAGAATGTTTGTCCAATTTTATCTCATGAAAGAGGCGTGAAGTGTTTGTCCTTCCTTAGTCAACATTTTGTCTTTCATAAGAATTATGATAGTTTTATCTTATTTGCTTGGCTCATGTTGTCTGTCACGTCATTTTTTAGTAACTTAGAATTGCACAAATCAAATTTGTCCAAAAAAAAATTTGGTCAGAATAACTGGAATAGATGTAAACAACTCGGGTTCGATTCCAACCACCTTAATTTTGTTTTACTTTATTTACAACAAATAAACTTCAATGGCTGAGCACGCTCTTCCAAATGACTCAATGTTAATTTTTAAGTGTTAAATTTTTATTCCGAATAATTAATTGTCAATAAAAATTCACAAAAATTACATTTTTGAAAATAAGGATGTAACATAATATGGGCTTAAGTACAATTAGGCTAACCACTACCTCCAAATAGCTCAAAAACAATTTCCAATTAGTTAATTGTGACTAATAATTATCAAAAATTAACTTTGAAAAACTTTTGTGTTTTCATAAAATTAAAGGACCCTTGACATTTTGAAGCTATAAATGACTCCTAAACCGCTTAAAAATAATTTGTAAATTGCCTAATTGTGTATATTAATAAATTACTAAAAATTTCCAATTTTTTTTTACTTACAGAAACGTTACCAGAGTGTTCACCTCTTCAAGTTTCCAAGATTGAGTTTATCAATTGAGTTATTTTTCCAGAAAGGACTTAGAAAGGGAACCGGAAGTTTACTCCTACTTAATTATTAAGAAGCAAAAACTAATTTACTTATTTTTTTGACAAAACTTTTTATCGAACAGGTTGATTTTTTGAAATCTGATTGTTTGAAAATATTCCAAAAGTAAACGATTATGTCAAGTTTGCATGTTCCATAATCTACTCCTTCATTTCTACAACCCTTAAACTGACCCCCAAAGCAGAGAAATTGGGTGTAGGGTTTTTTTGCTAGTTTTGCATAAAACATAAGGTTATGATGATGTCAAGGACCCATGGTAACCCCGATCATCACCTCTTTTTTGATGAACATCCAAAATAAAAAAAACGGGTTTTTGTGCTTGCCCTAGTTTTGCATGAAATGAAAAAATTTGTTAATTTGAATGACTAGGTGAACCCCGATCCTCACTTCTTCTTTGAGTGGCCCCGGAATTGACCCCCCAAACCAACGAATCTTTTTTTGATTTTGCTGAATGCAGTAAAAAATTCACTGTGCAGTATTAATAAAGTTTGTTTTGCATTGTAAATTGTGATGCAGAAGCTGATAGGTTTTAAAAGGCGAGAACAATATTAATTGTATTATTAAAAATGGCGTCCATTATTTGTGGCTCAATTCCCCTGTGCACATGGTAAAAGGACCCCACGTAAATTTTGCACGAACTAAGCGATTGCACCATTTTCAAAATGTAGAGCGTGGTCGGCTTGTCGACAGCTTTTGCGCAGTGCAGGTGGTGGCGAGAGCGGTTTTTCCATTTTGGAATAAGTGAATTATTTGTACTTTCGTATATTTGCGTTGCAGACTCGCACAATTTTAGACAAAAACCAAGTAGCATAGTGGATTTGATGATGAGAAAAAGAGATATGAAGGATATCCCATGCAGAACTCCAAGAGAGAAGCCTACGCTGGCGATAGCAATGATGCAAAACATAATCGCTGCAACGCAGGAGCGGATATCCTCGCCAAGTAAAGTCACTACTATCTTGAAGGACTTGTATTCCAAAATGTCACGTGACTCAGGATAGCCATTGTCACATTGTTCCAGATAGTGAGGAAGTATTGGCAGAATGTAGAGGTACAAGCCGATGGGCATTAAACATGACCATTTCACAGTGGTTATGAAAACTGCACCAATGACAAGGGGTACAGATAGAAAGCTGCTGGCCAATACAAGGTCTCGGGGAAATTGGAGAAAGTTTTTATTCCAAAGAAATAGTACTTGAGATATATCCTTGTAAAATGCTATCGGGATCATAACAGATAGAAGTGCTATCGCAGGAAGTAGGGTCAAGTGACAAAACTTCAAAAAGTGACCGAACTGTTGTACTTCTTTTGGCTTAAGCTTGTGTCGCCCTAAAAATACCATTGTATTAGCAATGCAATTTAAAAAGAGCAATTTCGCCAAAAGAATTTTTTTTTTTAGAAATTTTTATGTGTTTAAAGCCATAGAATTTTATTTTCAATTATTTGTGCGTACGTGCGCATGTGCAGTTGTCGGCACTATGTTTTCGGTAGTTTATTTTCGGGATTATTATATCAAATTTTTTAACTTTGTTTTGGCAACTATTGCTTGCTTCCTAACGCTGTATCATACGTATTTGTGCCTTTCGCTTACACTTGCCGGTTTAATTTGTATTGTTAGAAATACCTACATTCAAAAGTGACATTTTGTTTCCCGCGCTTTGTGCATCAGGCACTATTGTTTAAAAATCTAGAAAGTTTTTTATTTTTTAAGCTTTTCTTACTGTTCAAGTTGTCAAGATAATTTGGAATGGTGTTGAGAGCCTGAACGTAGTCTAACGATTTTTTCATAAACGTATGATCAAGCACAATGTTAATAATGACTGGAAACCAAAGAAACGACGTCATGAGTACGGAGAGGGAACTGAACAATTTTCTATTAATAATTATTGTGATCTCTAGCGCACTCACTACCGCAAATGTTACGATATCTCCAACCAATACCAACCACGCAATTAGGTTTGACGCTCTTGATCTGGTTTTGTAAAACTTTCCTAAGTTGGAGTTCCAGGAAATTTGAATCTGTCCAAGCATATTTCCTAGTACAATTGATCGACGCAGGCTAACCTCAACAGAAGTGGAAATCATTTCGAGAAGCAGTCGATATTCTGTGATAGAGCTTAGGTGGGAATTGATAGTCTCGTTTAGCCTTAACAGATAGTTTGCTCTTGTCGAAATAGATTCTTCAAGTAATTTTATAGTTTCAAGGACGCATAGTTTTATGTTGTTTTCAAGCATACAAGGAGTTAGTAATTCATGAAAGTAGACAAATTTTTATATTGAATTATAAGTGGAAAAGTAATATTATTAAGTGTTTCTTTTGTAATTTGCAAAACACTAATATTTGTAGCGGATATAAAAATAAAGATACGTTAGATTAATTCAATGTTGAGATTCACATTACATGTATTCGAATACTCATAAAACACTGTAATAAATTTTATTGTTTCATACCACGGCCACATTTTCAATTGATGGCTATTCGCAACACAAACTTAAAAAAACAAAAAGCACAAAAACACAATAATTTTTTTGGGTCTATAAAATTATCTTATAATATATATTTTATAAAACTAGTAAAAGCAATATTTTTTTAGTGTCTAAAAATTTTATTTTGAGTTTTACTTGAAATTTTTTTATCCGACGCTTAATCTCGCACTATTTTATTTTAGTGAAAGGCGCCTACCACAAAGTCAACAAAACAATGTTAAAGCAAAACGCAGGTAACCAAGCAGCGAAGTGTACTGAGTTCAATTCTTGTACTGCTGGCGTAACATTGCAGTTAAAAATGAAATATAAGAAAACTTGACCTTGAGTTATTTGGAGATACTCTCGGATGTCAAGTGGGCCGTTGAAATCATAATGACACTTTATAAATTACAAAGTTCGAAAAAACACAAAAAGATGTTTTGGATATTGGCGTCATTTGAATATAAGTGAAAAGTCGCGGTGACTAAGGTTATTAAAACCATCAAAACTTTCATATCATGCAAGCCTGACAAAACCGGAAAATGCAATTTATCGGTTTTGGGGGTGATTTAAGGGTCGTCAGAATGAGCGAAAAGGGTCAGAACCCGTGACCCGTTTCGAACTTAATTTCGACACTTACAATATTCAACTTTTTTTTGTTCTTTAACATTTCCACTAAGTCAACATATAAGGTGGTTTGTTGTTGGTGGGTTCCGGTCATGGTGGAGAGGCGGGTGGCTCTCGATCGAGCAGTTGGTAAAGCCTAGAGGAGTAGAACTGTTGGGCTTTCTGCTAGAGGTCAAACGGGCTAGGGCTAACAACTACTGTTAAAATACATGCGGTTGTTTAAAAAGTTTAAAATTGTTTAAAATAAGATACAATAAGCTTGAAATTTGACTAGTCTTTAAAGTTAAGAATTGTCTCAATTTGACTTATAGCTTCTTATTTTTGAATTGTGTGTTTTGTTTGAGCAAAAAGAAGTCAGTCGAACTATGTCACTCGAGCAGAAAGGAGCTGCCATCTTGGATAATCAGTGTTTTAATTGTAATTTGAGTAATTGGTTGATTAATTGGGATAAATAAATCAGTAATTAAAGTCATTGAGTGTCCTGAGGTTGGTTTAGGGCTCATTAGGTCATTGTTGTGGCCTAGAAAGTCCGATTTTGTGTCTAAATAATTGGTAGAGGCTGGAAGCGCCTTTTAAGGGCTTTAACCCTACGCATACCCACCCCAGTCCACCCTCTGCAACTGCAACCTCAGGTCACACAGCACCCGAACTGCTCCACCTCAACTCCATTGCTCCATTTGGGCAAGGGAAGTGGGAACCCTTTTGGAAAAACCACTTCCATATTGGCGACACCGGGACTCGGACACGTGTCCGTCCATGGCTAGAGCTCAAGGCTCTAACCACTCAGCCTGCGAGGGTTGGACAATTGTAAACAATTTAAAAAAAAGTTAACCCGTTCGACAGGCATGGCGTAATCTGGGAGTCGGACGGAAAGGATATTTTTTTTTTTTTTTTTGAGAATTGATTTATTTCATTCAGTCATTGTAATACAATTTCATTTGTCACATCATGAAGG
>JAQFYP010000527.1:0-22152 GCA_034694865.1 Bilobella braunerae | reverse complement strand
GAGTGAATTCGTTTTGGGTGCGAAATCGTCAAATTCAAAATGGCTGGAAATGGGAGTCAGCAGATGGGCATACGGTAGAAGCTGTTTAATATATTTTGGCTGCGTTTCATAAAATTAAATTCTCTCGCAGTCGAACATCGAATGTTAATGTTACCCATTGCGATGGACAGTTGGCTTCATACAATTTTCTAAATTGACTGCACATTTCGAGCTTGTCCCCGCTTTCGTCCAGACATTTCCAGAGAACATCTCGCGATGACCAGCATTTCTCACGGTCTCCTTTGTCTGGGAACGACATTTTACGTGATCCGCTGGAGGTTGGACTAGCCACTAGGTTGGTCCACTTGACGTTGACGATGTCAAAGTGGACTACCGACGACGGCAATTGTTATTTCGCTCACTAATTAGATGAATAGAAAAGAAGGTTATTGAACCTTAGATAAACTTAGAAATAAAGATCAAAATTAAACTACCTGATGAGAGGAGAATTTTAAATTTTTAAACCTCAAAATGCGACGGAATCATTTTTCAAACTAAAAATAGTCGAACGAAACTCGGCGACGGCGGTAATCACCAGTACAGGTTAAAAATCGCTGATTTTATGGACAGCGTTAATTAATTAAGTTCTAACTAACGATTAACTAAAAAAACATTGTTGTTTGTGTACCAATAATAAGAAGATCAATATCTGTCCAGCCAAGGAAAGAGGAGAGCAAAAAACGAAGCTCAAAATTATAAATGGAAAAACAAAAATTCTAAATCTAAAAATCCTACAAACTAATTGAAAAATTACTATAAATTTTCTAGTTACTTGTCGCAACTCGCAAATTCGAAAATTAATTGAAGTACCGTTTTTATGTTCTAAACTGGAATGTGGTGCAGTTGTTGACAAAGGTAATAGACAATTGATTTATTCTCTTTACTAAGCGGTTTAAAAATGCGAAATAAAGTTAAGTAGACTACATTCTAAAATTCTTAAAGGTTCAAGTCTATTTGAACGATGGCCATGAATATTTCGACTACGACGATAACTTCAAATGGATGTCGAACTTTGAGCGAAGACCCGGATAGTATATCATATATATCGTATGAATCTGAACTGCAAATGTAAATCTCGACAAAATAATTTAATTTAGTCTTAAAAGGTTACTAATACTGTAAGATTAAAATACTTGCACGTATTTACAGGCCGCATATTATGAAGCTGATTCAGAAAGACTTATCCGAACCGTATTCCATTTACACATATCGCTACTTCATTCACAACTGGCCCAAACTGTGTTTTTTGGCGCTGGAGGAGGACAAGGTCGTAGGCGCCATTGTGTGCAAGTTAGACATTCACAAGCAGAACAGTAAACGTGGATACATTGCAATGCTTGCGGTGGACGAGAACTATCGACGCCGTAAAATTGGTTCGAATCTAGTTCTCCAATCCATAAGAGCAATGGCGTCGGAAGATGCCGATGAGGTATCTTGCATCAAAATGATCAAGTTATTAATTCATTTTATTACATTTGATTTGAGTTACATTAGTTTGATTGCTGTTTTTTTTTTAGATAGTTCTGGAAACGGAAATTACAAATAAATCTGCCCTACGCCTCTATGAAAACCTTGGGTTCGTCCGGGACAAACGTTTATTTCGATATTATTTGAATGGAGTTGACGCTCTCCGGCTCAAGTTATGGCTAAAATAAGTGAACGGATATCGTAATTCATGAGTTCAATTGAATTCAATGGTGGCTGTATTATTTTAGATTATTTTACCGCTAAATTAAATAGATCTGGTATTAAATTTAGATAATGTTTTAAATTATTTCCGTTTAGGGTCCTTTCTCTTTAGTCTCTCCGTGTTTCGTTTCACAGATTTGACTAAATAAGCTAGCTCATTCCTTGGAATTTTTGGCTCTGACGATGCTTCATCAGGTTGGTGGGTTGCCTCCGAGTCACGCTTCTATAAACATAAGTAATTAACCACCATATCTAGTGTTACGTACTTGGTAGATTGCCATTGTAATATTAACACTAACCTCTACTTGGTCACTCCTTCGCTTTTGTTTTTCTTCGATTATTGCGGACATTCCTCTAGTCTTTTTGAAATTAGGATCTGACGGATCTACATTATACAAGTGAGAAGAGAAGAGTGCGCTAAATCGATTGTCCGCAACGTCAACTTCAAAAGTATCTTGAGCTTCGGTCTTCGTATCATTTCCAGGTTTCTTGGTTTTACGATTCCTTTTCTTCTTTCCCTTGCTTTCCGTCTCAGTATCTACGATCTTTTTGAAATTAAAGTGCTGCTTCTCGTCATTGTCGTCCATTAGCAATAATTCCAGCCCACCCTAAAATAAAAATAAAAGACATATAGTAATCCATTGGCAAAATCTTAAAGGAAGTCGTCTTTACATTTTGGCTCGAATCTGGCATTTTCTCGGATATCAGTTTAGCAGGAATATCTTTCTTTTTCTTTTGCAAACCAGCTTTCAAGATTTCATTAGTCTCGACTTCTTCTCGGAAGAATGGGTCATTCATGTCAACCTCAATGTCATCATCACTGAAGGCTTCCTGGTCTTCTGAAGCTTCTAAATCCGTCTTGCTTTCTAGTTTTTGCTGAGTCTTTTTCATCTTTCGCTTTTCTTTTTTCTTTGCCAGTATCTCTTCCCATGGCGTTAAAGTCGCAGCTGCCTGCTCTTCAACCTTCTTCTTGACCAAAGATTCTGTCTTTTCCTTTAGCCCTACTCCCCAAGTGATTTCCATTTCCATATCCTCCTTTTCCTTCTTGTCCTTAGAATCTATTGAGTTGAGCAGAGCACGATACTTGTCCATATTGTTTCCAGCATCTGTTCCACCTGTAGACAAATTAATTTGGAAATATGGTTTCAGGAATATATGTCATTTGCCACCGATACTTTTATCCATTTCCAGAAAGAATAATATGTGAAGAATTACCTTCTTCATGAAATTCATCTTCAGACTCTGAAGAAGCTAGGTATGCCCTCAGATCCTCATCGTCAATTTTTTCTTTCGGATTATGAACTTTCTGAGTCAATTCGCGTCGTAAAGGATCAGTTTCGTCCCAAGTTAGCGTCACCTGTCATTAGAATTATTCCGTTGTTTGAAAAAGCAAACTGGTAAAGCAATAAGCAATCAGTGTTCCAGCTAAGAGATGCAAGATTTTAAATTAAATTAAAAGGATACCTTTGCTTGTTGTAAAGCTGTCGTTGTAAAGAATCTCGGACGATACTTTTCTGCAAGCGGCAACGAGTCACATGAATCGGTTGGTTTCTGTTGAAAATTTAAATTGATCCAAAACTGAATATGGAACCAGCGAATGTGTTTAATTTAACTTACATCCTCGAATACCATAGACTCTGGAATGAACCTCAAGTCGACTCGGCTTGCACTCGACTCATATTCCATTCCGTCACACTCATTGTAAACCTTTTCAGCAGTGGCAATTGAGTCAAACTCGAGAACACAATAAAAGTACCTGTAATTCAAAATACAAATAAGGGTAAAAAGTTGGTTACTTTTAAAAAGCAGGTTCTTCTGGAAAAAATTCAAAATATCGTTCGATAAAGTTCGATAAATAATTTTATACTTGAGACGATTTAGTTGGTATCTCCGCAGTTTCTCCATGTGATAATCACCACCGTCATCATCATCCCCATTGTGCCCCTTCTTGAGAAGGCTTGTATTATTAGGTTGATCTGCATCTGACTCTGATTCGGAATCCGAATCTGTCTTTCGAAGTTCCAACGGACCATGGGCGTCTTCCTCGGCAAGTCGCTGCTTTCCATATTCCGAGGTGTAAATCTAACAGACAATCAGTTCAAATAATATATAATTGGAAACAGAAGGAAAAGAAAGTTATTACTTACGTTTACGGATTTTAGCACTCCCCCGGGTGGCAAGAAAGAATGAAAAAGTACCATGAGATCAACAGCCTTCAATCTATCCCAATCGCTGTTACATAGGGCAAGGCGGCTCGTAGATTCCTCGGTTCTCTCAGAATCGCGATCTAACTCTCCCCAAGCTGTTCCAATACAAGCATAAAATAGACAACAAGAACTAAGAAGGCGTATTGAATGAATCATACCATGAACTGTATCGTCCATGTCAATTTCATCGTCGGTGGAGTCCGAGTCAGACGATTCTTCAGCTAAAACTCCGTCACCTCGAGCGAAATCAAGGTTTGGATCACGGAGTTTCTTTTTAATAGTTTTCGAAAGCTTAGTATTGGTGTCATTCTTTCCAATATCGGATTCGACAATGTTGCCTTCAATGTCGTTACCACTGCCCTCATTATCAGTTGACTCGGACTGGTCATCAGCCTCATCTTCGTGCTTCCCGGATTTTTCTGACTCCTTAGGTGGGTCAGCGTCAACTAAATTATAGTATTGTCGCAAATCCTCATTGGTACTTAAATCGATGGGACGACCTCGCTTATCGACACTGGATTTCAATTGAAACTTCTCGTTCTATTAGAATACATTATCAAGTTAAGTTAAGAAATATACCATGTTAGCTTCGTCTGTCAAAACAGGTAAGAGGTAACGGTCACTTCACTAATTAAGAGACAATTATGATATGACAATTGATCTGTTAATTATTTAACGAAACATCAAAGCCGAGAAGTTGCTGACGGGTGTAATAAAGTATAATAAGTAGTCGAGTAGATGACCAAATTGACCAAATATAAACATTACATGAAACATAGACTGGAACCTCTTGTCAATGTCAATCTTCTTCTCCTTCTTCGGTACACGACGGAAGATTGGATCAGTTAAGGCGTGGGTAAATCGGTCATCGCTGATGACCACAGGAGTATGTTTCTGCAGCGTATCTCTCTTTTTGGACGTAGGCCCCATTTCTATAATCTGCAATCGAGGCTGGAGAATTCAAAATAAATACTCACTAATGCGTTATCTTACAAATTTCGATCACTCACATTTTTGGTATGGGAAGGTAGGCAGCTGGATATGATTCTGCTCACTTAATCGAAATCTGAAGTTTCTGAACTGATGAAGGATGAACACCTACAAAGACAAGCTTTCATATTAATCGATAATAATTACGTCATGCTTACGGGAACGCTTTAGTTCGGATACCAAGAGAAGATAGTTGAAGAATCGATACACAAAGATTTGCAGTGATTTGTTAAGACTTACCCGTCGTAATGAAACAGCAGCACACAAATAGAGTCCGGTTGTCAATCGTTTTTCCAAACAATTCGATCGCTTTCTAACTTCTCGATTTGTCTCATATACGAGTACAGTACGAGTACGATTTGATTAATAAATTCAATTAAAACAAAAACACGTGCTTTTTCTGCTGTCTTCTGAGAGTTCTTAAAATTTACTACAATATGCGTACGCATACGCAAACTCCTAGGAAAGGAAACTGCTCTGCAGTCGGCACAATACACTCAGCTTCGCATTTAGTGTTAGAAGAAATGACTGTCATTCAGCCGATACTTGATTGTTTATCAAATGTAATTCATTGAATCGAAACACCTGTTTTCAAGATTGTTACTAAAGTTAATTAATTAGTGTAGCATCAATTGCTTAAGTAGTTTGTGCATTTTCATTTGCATTGGAGAAATGGGGAACCATGGACTTCGACAGCATGTTGAAATGTCCAGCAAGACGGGCGTTTTCCACTTGTCCAAAGCCAAACTTCAGCAGGTTAATCAAATCGATTAAGTACTTATCATCGTGTATTTTCTAAATTAAGTTCAATAAAATTTGTTTTAGTTTCCTCCGGAGTTGGTTACTTTAATACAAGTTCTTCGCCATATTGACCTCTCTGAGAACAGAATCGCGTCAATACCTGAAAACATTGGAATTTTTCTCAATCTCAAACACCTCAATTTGAATCACAATCAATTAGGTAAGAGGTCGTTGCATCAAGGGATTTTTTTTTGTAACGAAGTGATTACATAATGAAATGTTTATTTTGGGGTCAGAAATAATTCCGGAGCAGGTTGGAAATTTGTTGAAACTGGAAACTTTATCGCTTACAAACAACAGGATTAATAGGATCCCTTCGAACCTATCGAAGCTCCAGAAATTACGGGAAGTTAATCTAAGGTAATCTATTTTTACTTTATTTTGGTAGAATCGCAGATTTGTATGACTTCAGCAAGCCACACGTAGTAGACTCGGGATTCTTTATTGATTGAGATTGATTTTTTTTTTCAACTGCAGTGACAATGCACTGACGGCATTCCCTAAAGTTTTCTGCGGATTGAAGTCTCTAAACGTTCTTGATATAACAAGAAACCGCCTAACGGACGTACCCAGTGGCGTTGGGGAGTTAAGTGTTGTAGAACTGATTCTGAATCAAAATCAGGTAACATAGCTTACCAGTACCAGTACGAAAAGATGTTTGAAAATTCTTTATTAAAAGTTTAATGCATTGGTTAAATAGATTAAAAAAGTGTCGGAAGACCTTAGCCGATGCAAAAACCTCAAAACATTGAGACTGGAAAATAATTTAATCACATTGCAAGATTTCCCCACCACTATTTTATCAGATTCATCAGTCTCGCTTCTCCTAATTGACGGAAACAAAATAGATTCAAAGAAGTTTAGTGAATTGGATGGGTATGAAAAGGTATGCTTCGCTAATGTTAAGTGACTGAATTTTATACCTAAAATTGCATGAGCTTTTAAAATCAGTTGTTTTTGTTTCAGTATATGGAGCGCTACACTGCAACCAAGAAGAAGCTTACTTGATTATTTACGGTGATGCTACACATCATTTATTTTAAATTTTATTTACGCCTTATAAGCTCATGATGGTTATGTTCGAAGTCATTTTGTGCTGTGATGAATATCCCGTTTCTCAGTACATTTAATATACTTATTCTTGTAATTTTGCTAGCAACGTGTTAGTTAGTTTGCGACAATTGATGAATGATGACGAAATTTTACAGTGTCATATTAAATAACACAGGCTTCAGCCGTACAATCTCCAGCAGTATTCTTTTAAAGAAAAGATTTTTAGGAGTACAAGTTACAACTACGTTACATAACAGACGTTCTTGACCGAATATCAGTCTACTTGGATTTTTATGGATTTCGAAGTTTCATTTCCTGATTTATCATATTAACAATCGTTTCACTTATTTTAATTGTTGAATTCGTGTTGAGCGTTACCACCTTTATTTTTATTTAATCTTCAATAATTACCTCTTTAAAGATTTTCTCTTTTTGTGCCCGTCCTTTGTTTGGCGATCATTAGTTTTTTCTTGGTTAACGAATGTTACTTCTGACGTGAATTGCTGTTTTAATGTTCCAGGAAATGAAGATTTCGATTTCCCCAGGATAGTTTTGGTGTTAGTATCCCAGCAATGCCGACGTGGGGACAATCCTTGCGACATAAATGCTTCATCTCCCAAAGAAACTCTTCTGTTTCCCATTTTCGTTGATATGCTTAATTTGGTTGAACGTTGCCGGAAAGACATAGCACTCGAATCTACGTTTGTGGATAACCGATAAACACTTGATTCTACGTGGGAAATATGCAATTGGTTCTTTCTTTTATGCTCAATTTGCTTCTTTAGCAGATGATCCAACGGTAAACTACTGCGACGGGGCTCGGTCGAAAGCGACTTCGTTTGTAAACATGGCAGCTTTACAAACGTGCCTTGTTTTTCTGGATGCATGTCCAGTATATTGTGCGAGCTGGTTTGTGTGTATCTTACTCTAGATCTGAAATGTACGTCCTTAAATATAAGCCTCGTTGAAATTCGAACCTCTTAAAAATACTTACCGAACGTGAACGCCCGGAGTCGTCAACAATTTAATAGCCTTGAAACCACTGACCAATTTATTTGACCCAGGCAAGTAAATCGCATTTTTCTGTGCTGCATCCTTACAGTCACACTCGTCCTCCGTTTGCGTTCCAGCGTCGGTTTCTTCGGGACTGGAAGTTCCGGACGCCCTCGTATTCCGGAATGAGTCACGATCATGGAATATTAGATTGGTGTCTAAAAGCGATCAAAATTGTTTGGTAACGGCATACTGCGTTGCTTCTTCTCATCTTAAGTGATGTCTTACATTTGATTGTCGAAGTTATGGAATCTAGTTGTACTTCTGTTGCAGCTTTGGTCGATGGCACCCGTGATGTTCGAATAGTCGCTGAATTTTTACTTTCTACAGTTTGCTTCCTTCCGGGGTATCTGTCAATTTTCAGCTTCCTTAGCTTAGTACTTTCGTCAGATTTAGGCTTCACTGGCAATATACTTCTTGAATTCCGTAGGGACGCTTGGCGAGCCACAGATTTCTTGGTTTTTATAATGTCCATCTCGTCATCATCTTCAGTTGTATCCGATTCATTATCCGTGTCGCTGTGGGACAAACTAAAAAAAAAAACAAGTTATATTATAGTATTATTGTATGGTACAAAATAATTATCATGCACAATGAATCAAAACACTAGTTTTATACCTAGAATAATCTGAAATTGGTATATTTTTCGGTTCCTCTGCAGTAGATCCTCCGGTTTTCAATTTATCCAATATTTTCTGACGAATTTTTTCCTAAAATTCAAAATTATCAAATATAAAAAATTATAACATAATTGAATCAGTATATTAATCATAATTTTGTACTGTTGAGGCCTACTTTCATAACTGTTGTATCCGAGTAATCCAACAATGTTTCGCAGAAATGACGCCCAAGGTCTTCGTAGTCAACAAAGTTAAAATGTGTGTGCTCTCTGGACCCAAGCGTTGATCCACATAATGAAATCTCAAGCGTATAACTAAAATAGCGTAAAATATGTATTAATAATACATTTTAATGATATCTTATCTCACAGTTAAATTCATTTGTATAAATTGTTTACCTATTTGTGACCCCAAGTGTCCAAACAAAAATTCTGCCAGTGCCTTCCTTGCATTTTTGTATTCTAAACTTACAGCTCGGAAATGAAAACTGAAATATGTAAATGTCACATGCTGATCTTCGAATTACTTAAATGTTCAATGTTTAGAACCTTATCGGCCGCATTTTTATGCATCATAAGCGGAAATACTTGCTCGGTAAGTCTCTTCTCAGCGATTCTTCGATTTTCGCAACCATACATGAAGACATTGTTTCGGCGGGAATGGCCATGGATGTCACAGTAGAGGTATATTCCATTCTCGTCTACAAGCCTTCTTAGCAGTATTTTCTTTTGGTATATTTGTGGGAATGCTTCGCGCAGTACTGTACGATACTGCCGGTTTAAATCTTGCCCTAGCAAGCAGCATCTCGAGTTTCCCACAATTACTCCATCCGGATTCAGCATTGGGATCAGTTTGAAAATGAATCGGTTTCGTAGATTCTAACCAAAATTGGACATTGGAGAACTTTTGTTCAAGAAATCCCTGAATAGAAAAGTGTGTTCACCTCTGCGTGAGAACTTTCACTTGTGAGAAAGTCAATGACTCCTTTCATCATGTACGAAGATGGACTTTCTCCGGGATGTACACGAGCTGTCAGAACGATTGCTGGTTTCTGTTCCCGATTCCAGTAAAACCAAAACAAATTAGCCAAAGTATTGGAAAATGTATTGAAGTGTCACCTTAACCCGTTCCTGCTCTTCATCGTCCGGGGATGTAATCGTCAATACATACACATTATTTCCGGCGAGAGATTTGCACAAAAGACGCTGTTGACAAATTTGAGCTTTATTCTTGTCAGACTAAAAAAAAACAAGTTTCTTTTTAAATATAATTAACATCAATGTATAAAATAGCTTACTTGTATCTGCTGCAGATATGTTTGTAGATTGGAATAAGTGTACGGGTAACATTGTGCAATATATACAGTGTCATTACTGTATTGGAATTTTAAATTAAAAGTTAGGGTGAATGATGATGTATTGTCGCATGTTCTAAATCAAATATTATTTTCAAATAGTCATAATCAACGAGAAATATTAAAATTCCTTTATTTGGGCTGTTACGTAATGTCGTTTTTGTAGTAGGAAATGTTATAACCGCATCGAACCCAACCGATTCCACTATTTTCAGCATTCTTTTCTGAATATAAAAGAGGCTTCATTCCAGAGCGATATAGGCTATCCGGTTTGCTCAAGTTTACAATAGAAAATCTTTCAAATAAATAAATGAACGTAAAATTATTTACGTATTGCGCAAACTTACTAGCGATGATTTACGTCAGAAATTACCTATAAACAATGTTTTCCCTTGTATTTTGGATTCGAAAGTAGTACCATTGTGCGTGACTACTAGTGTACATATCGGGTCGTAGGTAGAGCTCATAGTAGACATTCGTAACTTTAAGCACTTTGGCCAGGTTACCAGCTTCAAAGCGCGATTCGAATTTTAATGTCGTTTCGTCCGAGTCGTAGGCTGTCAGTTCATCGGATCCTCCGAACGAGGATCGACAATACTTTACAATAACAAAAACTTAGGTTATAATAAGTTACGTATTACTTCAATTTCATGGTTGCTTTACATAATCAACGCAGAGTTTTGGCTGATAGTCGTAAATCACCGTTCCCATTTCTTCTCCAACGGGCCTTGGCTGTGGCTCGGAATTCGTCGTCACGTAAAATGGCTCCGTACTCGGTGGCACACTGCAAAGATGGCTGATTTTCTCGGGAACAACCTAAGTCCATGGTGTTTCACTCCATATTACGTGTTGCTAGCTATGCATCTCTTAACCTACCTGACATTCGATTGGCCATTTTGGCGGATGTAGTAATGAAGTGGCGCTGTAGAGCTGCCGCGGCTCTCGCAGTTTTTGACCGCCAGATCCACTGCGCTCGCCTTTTTCTTCATGGTGAGGCGGGTAGAGCAGCGATACTTTAAGCGCATTGCGAAGCTCAGCTGCCATTACTCCACCTTATAATTTGCGGAAACAAAATTTAGCCCAAAACAAGCGTCCAACCCGAAGACGCTTCTCAATTTTACTGAAACGGCAAACCTCTTGGACGAATGGGAAAGTACTTGGCCTGCAATTCCATTACGGACATTACGGTGCGCCATGGTGTTAGAAACTCGGTAGAAATGCGTGCGGGTGAGGAATGATTGAAAGTTCGTGGACGGATAATTCGTTATTAGATGCAAAAAAGAAAGTTTATTTGGAAGTGAAAGCGGTGAAAGTTTTTTCTAAGAAAAAGGCACGTGCGGAAATGCAGAGGTAAAGCAATTGGAGGTGGTTCAACTCACCATTTCTGGAATCCAGGAAGTCTCCGTCGCTATAATCGCTCATCGAATTCCAATCGATCGCTTTCAACAAACAAACGCTGCGGGCCAAAATATTTTTTTTCGCCAGAGCACTTACCTGTCTACCAGACTTATGACAGGAATGAAGTGAAGGAGTAGTGTTGCACTAAAGAATGAAAATAGGCAGAATGAGCGTGTAATTAATTCCGAGTAGTGCACTTTCTCCCACTTTCTCCACTGTGACACCTTGCTCCATTGACACTGGACGATGATGGAAATGTGTCGTTTTTTGTGGACGCCATGATCAATACCTCATTGTCAGTAACCTGATACCGCCAGTTACCGCCTCCATTTAGATGGGCGAAAGAACTCGCTAATTTATTCCAAAAATACTTTCCTTCATTTCCATTTTGAGCTGTTCCAGTTCCTTTGTTCACGCAAGGTTGTGAAGGACGACACCATGAATGCATTTTAAATCTTGAATTCTATTCGTCCTGGAGTCTTTTTAGACGGATAAGTGAATGAGAATGTTTTAAAATATGATTCTAAAGACTTCGAATAAATATTCTTCATGCCTTTTTACAATATTGGTTCCTAACGATTTTCGATTTTCCACTTTCATCAGTGTGCTTTTATGCGTCCTTCTACTTTTCTATTATTTTCAAATTTAAAGAAAATTTTAATTATGATTAAGATTACACTTGCTCTAAAGAATCTGCATTCATTTATTTCATATTTTATTCAGCGAATTTAGCTAAAGCCCTCACTGAAGATCAATTTTTTTCAACGAAATCTAAATTTAAATTAGCAACCTTCCCAAATTCTAATTTTCTGTCATTCCTTAAGAATTTATTTAATTTTCTAACCAATACTGAATAATTTGGTCTTACGTTTCTCTCTAATTTATCGTTTTTAATAATACCAAACGGTTACGTGTTACTTCCATTTGGGCAAAGACTTTTCCTGCTGGCGTCTTGTCGCAGCATCTGATCCAGCAACCGGCAATTCTTCCTCAACCAATACCTCAAAACGTCCTAGAGTCTCTTTAGAAGGTGACTTGTTCCATTTAGCACTAAAATAAAATCACTTTAATAGTTAGATGTCAAAAGACGAAACGTATGATTTTTTTATTAACTCTGGACATCCCGTTGGGGGGAGTACGACCGATAGAATATCGTTTATTAACTTGTATTTCAAAATCCGATCGTTCACTGTTGTCGCTGTTAATGAAGGTGAAGCATTAACCTGTTTTGGAAAAATGATTTCATTTTTTGAGTTTTTAGTTTAATTTCATATGAATTGTGCCAATTATCGATAAAAGAAGAATCCGCCTTTGAAGCTTACCTCAATTAACCACGGTTTGTAATTATCATCAATAATGACATCGTATCCGTAGCATTCAAAGCAGTGTCGATCACTGACCATCAACGGTGCTACTGCCCTCAGTGAATGAACCACCATTGATTTAATTCCGCCGAATAGCTTTGTAGTCACGGTTTTGTCGCTCGTGCTCTCGAGATATAACTCGAGGTTCCGAAGACTCCATTTTCCGCCATGAATACTGTTGTATTCGTCCTTAAAATCAGAATATGGTGCGTATTGAAACTGTGTTAAGCCTTCATTCTAATGTAAATCTAACCCCATGCTTTTGGACAGAGACGTTTGTGAGATGGACATACAAATTGGCCAGTTCCTGGATACTCGAGTCATATTTTGCGGTGCAGAAGCGACAGAATCCCAGTTTGTATAAGTAGACTTTCAAAGGTCGAAACGAGGTAACAAGGACGTAAAGCCGAAGGTCAAACTTTTTGCCTCCAATTAACAGTGGTTTCTCGATGTACCTGGAAATGACATAAGCGTCTTTGACGGTTGAAGGGTTGAAATTCGGTCCGCGATTGTCTCTCGACCATTTCTTCAATTTAGACAACTTATTAATTAGAAATATTCCTGCTCCTTGAGACTTTCCACAGGGCTTCATAATCCAAGTGCTCATGGGGTTTTTGCTAAAAATAAAATTATTAATATTAAAATATCAACAGTTTACGTTCAACTAAAGTTAAACATTTACCGGTATTCTTCCACAAACATGTTATAGTCGGCCGGAAGTACAAACGTTGTAGGTATGAAATCCAAATGAACGTATTTCCCATGCTCGTTCTTTTCACCGAGTGGATTTCCTTCTTTCTCTTTCTCCTTGCGGTATCGTTTAATGTTTTTCACCAAAAGGTCCTTCCTTGTCAATTCGTAATGATTCGGGAAGTGGTTGATAATCCTACATTAATTTCAGCGCTAGTTACTTGAGCAGAGATCGTTACATTTTCATTATGACTTACTGATTGTCCTGCATCCTGTACCCACTGTCTACTCCAAATATTAGTCGGCATGTTGGGATATTGGCCCTGAAAATGAGACGAACCAATTATTTTATATCGTTGAATATCCTTCGAACGCTTTAGCGATTTTGTGAGTCGTAAAGTACATTTAAAAAAAAAAAAGAATCGCAACAACATAAAACGATAATTTTTAAACTAAAAGTTTTATTTTTTAAATGATAAAACTTACCAATAAAAGTTCCAGTCATCATCGGGCCCTACTTGATTCCAGCCCCTTTTCTGGAAATTCGTGGTAAGAACTGATTTCTCTTGATCAGTGCAATACGCGACCCTATTTGCTGACATTGGTAAAATTAAACAATTTCTTCGAGATTATTAAAGTCAGCACAAATGACTGGAAAGCTTATACCACTCAGAAATGGAATACTTTTCTGTATGCTTTCTCTTTTGCGATGAGATTTGCGTTACACATTGAGAAAGTAATGATAAAACTTCCTGTTATTAAAAAGAGCAAGAAAGAACGTAAGTGAAATTCAATCCAACCAATTGCATATCTTTTCAAATCATTAATTTGATGTAAATCTTCCACATCTTCCACAGATTGTGCTGCACATGACAAGCCGTATTTTTTAAATCACTGTAGAAGAAAGCGAAAATCCAACATAAAATTTCTTTCAAAATATGTAGTAAAATATCAGAATTCCTAAATAAATAAATGTTTATTCAGAATAGCTTTCCTTAATCGATATTCTTTATAATTTAGAAGTACTGGGTGGGGACTCCGGGGCCCTATTTCAATCATTCAATGATTTGAGAATGTACATGATTTCTTCTTTGGTCAGTTTGTCCTCGCTGTACTTGGAAGGGGGTCCATAGTCATCGATACTTTCCAACTCAATCCCCCCGGAAGTGTACCCCTTCCCCGAAGATTTGTCCTTATTTTTGATTCGCTTGCTTCTGGTTTGCTTCTGCGCAGAGGTCTCGTCGTGGTCGTCATCACTGTCACCTGAAACGGAAATTGGTACAGGGACCGCCACCGGCATCAACGCCGGCCCGGGTACAATCATTGGTCTTGAATCAGAGGACATGTGCTTCCCTTCTGGTCGCCCCCAATATGTTGGCGATTTATACGAAAATGGCGATGGATTGCCTCGAAGTCGTCGGGACATACGACGCTTCTTGGGATGCATAAACATGGGCTGAAAGGAATTCAACTTAATTCAAACATTACTGCTTTTCGGAAATTCATAAAATAATGTTAATTACCTGAAGTAAAAACAGAAGGAACGTGGCAATTGTAACAAGAGCCAAAAGTGTTACCACGCTTCCGACACCGTTGTCTCCTCCTCCAAAGGGCGCTCCTCCCACTCCAAATTCTTTTGATGTACCTGAAATTTCCGCAGCATAATATCGATGTACTTAGAAATTTTAGTAATTAATCTTTTATATTTGCTTACCTAAATAGTTCAGCGATTTTTTCATAGTGCTTATTATCAGCGGCATCCAGGAAGACGTACTCGTTAACCCCCCAAGGCTTCGTGCCAATAGTAAACTCTCCATCATGGAGGGTTTATGTACCTCCATGTTGATAGCATTTTGCGTATCATTACCACCTGCTTCCGGAACCGGACGCATGTTAGAAAATGCTGCGGGCACTTCGACTTGAGTGGTTTCCCGTACTGCGGCTACCGCTTTCGCGACGTCGATTGAAAATATTCCAAACATAACCACGAGTACTAAAATTGCGAATCGATTCATCTTCCCTAAATGATCTAAACGATGATCTGCTCAATGACACTTCCGACCTAATCGAAAGACGAACGCGTACTGTCAACTTAATACTAACTTGGCATCAGTTGTCGATTCTTGTTTGGATCTCATCAAGTGATAATTAAACGCATCCATGAAAATAATGATAGTAATTAAACCATTCTCTACTTGACAATGTCGGTCAGTGAAGATGCCGGTACTCAAACAGTTCTCCACGCATGACGCATGGTCGACTATAATGCGGCGTCAACGTGCCAGTTTTCACAGTTACACGTCGTTAAGAGATGCTGCGATAACGCTCGGCTTTGCATCAATTCGCTCGCAAATTTAAACGATGTTTTCATTCCAAAGCATCCCTTCTGATACCTTTTTTTATTTTAAAAATTGATAATTTTCATCAGCAACACTGTGCATACAATTTCCACTGGTTAATGAATTACCCAAAATACCTTTGTTTTTAAACGAAGTACTATACACTGAAGTCTTTTTTTTTTATAGAAAAATAGCAAAGGCTACTCAAGCTTATACCATTTAGAAAACAGTGGATTTTCAATAGCAGAAAGAACCGTGGAGGTAAGGCTCGGATAATCATTGTTGTAAGCCATCGAAAATAAGCTTCTACGCCTGCGCCCCAAGCCAAGCAGTCCAGTAGTTCCTGTCATTGTCATCATCATTCGGGCTAATAATTGCTATGATAAAAAAAGAGGAATGTCAAACGATTCAAAATATAATTTAGCTAAAATGCAAACCTGAATGAAATTAATCAGCAGCACGGCAAAAGTGAGGATTGCAAGCGTCAAAAGCGCGATTTCCAGCGTAGGGAGGCCTCCCCCTCCATGTCCACCTGAACCAGCGTCGCCACGGGCCTTGACCGCTAAAGCAGCATTCGATTCTGAAAATAAATACAAAGTTCAAAGTCGATGTCAAAGCAAATTTCCAGCAAGCCTTACGTATCCGTCCTAGCAAGTTTAGCTTCACGTGCTCCAGGATCTCCGTCAAATTAAAATTTCCGTTAGAGAGCTTTGTATCCAGAACGCTCAACAACCATTTCCCAGCAAATGATCTCCCATGACTAGTATTTTCAAACGAAGCGTTGAACTTTGGCCCAATATCAGGTTCCGAAATGATGGTCACTACTTCCTTGGCTACAGTGAAATCATCTTGAGTGTCTTGTGTGGCTACAGACATTGTTTTCCCTAAAGGCGCTGTCCATGTGCACAGGATAAATATCAACACGATGTATGCAAAATTGAATTCATACATTCTGGGATGAAAACTACACTTTGAAGCAGAGACCTCGACACTCAATTTCCAAGTGCCGTCAATTGAACTAAAAAAATCAAGTACCCGCACCGAAGTCAGTGTAGTTAATTTGTAATTGACAAATTGTGCCAAGAGGGCAAAGGAGCGAGCAAGTCATCGTTTAGTGCATGAAGATAATTAAAGGGTTACTTCCGTGATGAGCATGTCTTTCGTCCCACCTAATTAAAGCTAAGGAGGATCATTTTCCATTCAAGATGCTTTATTCTCGTTGTTCATGGCACTGGAAAGTGGAAACTATTCAGACTCACTCGTCTTTACATTTAGAGCCTCTATCCCTTCCTTGGCATTGTATTTACTAGTGGCATAATCTCGTGCAGCGAAAATTCCTTGCGTGACTTTTTGACTCAAATTAGGTACTCGTACCCTCTTTAAATTGACAACAGCTTTTGGGTCTTGTCCTCGCGGTGCTTGAAAAATTCCACGCCCTAGTTCATTCACAAAACTCTTCATCCACTTATCCGCCCGGAAGTCTTCCGTGACCAATTCCTAAGAATCACGGTTTGCAAAATCAGATATGAACTTGAATAGGTTCCAGACACTTTTCAAGAATGTTTTGCTTTTACTTACTTCTGGAATTGTACACCGTGCTTGAACAAATCCATCCGGAGAATCAATGACAATCAAACATGGTTTCCTCCCAGCGGCACGCGTCACTTTTAGTAAAGATTGGAATTCGACGTTACTGCCAAATTTCTCAACAAGAAAAACATGTCCACTTTCGGATATTTCACCGAGTTCGGTTGCAATTCTCGCAGTTTCAAATAAAACTTCATTTTTTTCGAGAAGCCGTTCAGCTTCACTTATGACTTTCTCAGCTTTGAGGGAGACTTCGTAAGGAAGACAAGCATCTTCGTGGTGAATGTACTCATAGAGATGGTCAACACGGTCACGGATGCTATTCCGTATTGAAGCATAATTCTGCTCTGCAGTACTTAATAATTGTTTGAGATCAGTGATGATATTTGAGAGTTCCTTTCCTAGTAAAATAGACTCATTGGCCGCTTCACCGGTAGCAAACACTAGTTCGTAGACACCATTTTGTCGCCAAGTTTTCTTGTTGAGCACAACTGGAAGATTCTTTTTTCTGATCTGCTCTTCGCATTTTCTCACATAGGTGTGATTGAATTCTCCATTCAAGATTGTCAATTCCAGCTTTATGTGGTCCCAGGAAATAAACTCTTCATTGAATCTTACTACTCCAAAATTTGTTTTAAGATATTCCTTTAGATAATACATCACATTATAACTTAGGCCTCGACCGAGTCTCCGTTGCTGATCCACAGCGAATCCTACGACTGTGGCTTTCCGGCGAACACCAATTTCTGGAACATCCTAAAAAGAAAAACCACGGTGGTTATAAATACATTGTTCCTTCGCGGCTCCCGAACTTCTGTATATTCGTCGGTCAAATGATTCAATTGACTAACCGTAATTAGATGAAGAATCCAGCCTGATGGAAGCTGTTTTACATCAGCGATCTGAACTTTGCAGTCATTTTCTAATTCTATGCAGCCAACATCAGCAACAATAGACTGTGTACCAGGAAAAAATGGAGTTCTATTTAATAGGAGCCAATATGAGGATCCCTCTGATGACAACTCCTCAACAGGATCTCCGTCCAAATCAAAGACCCATTCAACTTGCGCTGCTGGATCGGCGTTTAGATCGAAATTGGTCTGAAAAATACCACCAGTTAACTGTGGATTGTATAACGAAAGGAAAGACTCAATTTTCCTTGTAAAGAGGTTTTCTTCGCTTGAAATCATTTGCTTCGCTACTTCATCTCTAAAAACCCTCTTGACTCTTTCCATCTCCACTTGTAGTCCATCGCGATCAAAACGTAAATTTAAAGCAGTACATAGTTCTTCTACGGCTTCATCCGTAACACCATTGGAGTCATACCTATCATTACAAAAAAAATATATAATTGAGAACAATGATAGATTATGCATTTAGATGTGATGTAAATCTTACCACTTGAATGCTGTCTGACCATCGACAACTCCATTTGCTTTTACCATGTCTATGTCTGAGGGTTTAATACGTGCTAACGCTGGGAAGTCAACAGTAAGCAATTGAGGAAGTGACTTGTGAAATGTAGAACGATTTGCTCTAGAAGTGATGAACCGATGAACTTCATGTTCCAAAATTTCAATAGTTTCATCTTTCATTTTTTCGACCTCTGGATACGCAGTGCATAGGGTTATACTCACAGCGTCCACAACATCTGTCAAAAAATCTACAATGTCCGCTTCTGACTCAACCTTTGGTAGAAAGTATGTCTCAACCAAAGACAAAGAACGATGAATGAGTCTCCGAATTTTGTGACTAAACAGATAAAACAATTACTAAAATTTGAACAAAGAGTGATTTGAGACGAATAGCACACATACTCACTTGGTTTGAGGTAAAATTCCATCTGACAGTGCTACAGTAATTGCACGCATATGATCTGCTAAAATTCTATATCCTAAATCCAACTGGGACTCAGATTGAAAGCTTCCAGTGTACGTGGGAACTTCGGACGCGGACGCCTTAAACATGTTTGTTAATACACATTCATTGTAATATTTAACTAATACGTGATGAACGAAGACGATTTATATTAAAAAATCCCCGCTTACCTGTTGAATTGTGTTAAAAATAGGAACAAACAAATCTGTATCGTAGTTTGATATTTTTCCGTTCAAAACAGCGGTGAGCCGCTCAAGGCCTGCTCCAGTATCCACTACATGGGAAAGCGGAAGCCTCTCTAATGTACCCTTCTCTGTCCTGCATTAAAATTGAATTGGTTTTGTAGTCTTTAATATTGTTAGGCTGCTCAATTGCTGTACCTGTTGTATTGCATGAAAACCAGATTCCATACCTCCACCACTGACCCGAAATCTTGGTTAACTTTGCTAGGATCGTTGAAAGTACCTCGGTGGTCGTAATGAATTTCTGTCGAGGGGCCACATGGGCCCATTCGTGACATACTCCAGAAATTGTCTTTTCCAAATGGTAAAATTCGAGATGATGGTACGCTAATAAAGTAAATCGTTTCACTAAGAATGTAATAAAAAGGATTCCCCTTAGGCTCACTCACCCAATATCCTCCCAGATTTCCTTAGTTTCGCGGTCTGCCGGTATGGATTCGCCTCCAGAGAAATACGTTATGTACAACCGATCCGGATCCAGTCTGTAAACGTTGACCAAGAGATCCCATGCCATTTCGCAAGCTTCTTTCTGTGAAATATTAAAATGGATTTACGACCAATTGTACTTTCAAGATGGAGGCAGTTGCAGAGGTTGCAGTATTTAGACAACGGTCATTTAGAAATTAGTCGCGGACTCACCTTGAAATAGTTTGAGAATGACCAATTACCCAACATTTCAAAAAATGTGTGATGATACGAATCAGTTCCGACCAGGTTTAAATCGTTGATTCGTAAACACTTCTGGCTGTTGGCAATCCTAGGATGACTTGGTCTTCCATATCCCAAAATCGTTCCTTTAAACTAATGTTGCATTGCAATATGATACAAGAAACAATTACTTGCAAGATGAATTGACAAAATATGGATTATGCTATTTGTTTACCTGATTCATTCCTGCATTTACAAATGCTAAAGACGGATCATTTCTTGGCACGATTGATGAAGATGGAACGAAGACATGAGGAAGCCGATGATTTCGAAGAAAATACTGAATGAATGTTTCGCGAACTCGCGTCGAAGGCCAGTTCATTCTTAAGGAGTCACTGCTCAGAGCTGGTTCATCGGTAAGTAATCGATTATTTAGTTTTTTTTTCGGAATCAAAGTCCAAAATAGCAGATAGAAATCCAATGCAAATGCAGCGTCGACTTCATTCAGTTTCTCACAACAACAAACAGCTGAGCTATTGAATCTTCCTGTAAGAGATCTTGAACCCGGCGTGCGTCGCCGCGGACTCAAAGTAAGCTTTAATTAATAACAATAGATTAATCAAGTCCGCTCCACCGACAAAATCAAATAGCTCAAGCATTGTTTGAAAATGATTGAGCTAATTTTATTTATAAATCAATTTATTTAACACAATCTATTTCGGAGACTAACACTGAATATGAGAAAATCTGCAATGTGTAACTTCCAAGCAGAGCGATCGAATGGGATTTAGATAATCTTGCTGATCGAAAGTTGATGCTTGATCTTGAGTTCATAGTCATCAGTCCCATTTCCTGGACACATCAATATAATCGCCGTCAATACAGCCGTAGTTCTCGATAGGTGGTGTCTCGTTGGGTCCTTTTACTTCATAAGGAATGAAATCCGGATCTATCTTTATGGCTTCTTCATAAAGATATAACGATTCCTTCCGTAGCGCATCCAACGCTCTGTCTTGACTGCGTCGCATAGTTTGAAAAAATTGAATTTCTGCTTCTATCTGCCTATTTTTGTAGACGCCCCATTCTTTTGCCAATCTCCAGCGAGAATCACTTACCTCAGTAGGTAATTGAGGAAGCTGACGGGCCCTCTGCCTGAAATTTTTGTCTTTATAACTCCAACAAAATAACAAATAAAATGTCATAAAGAAAGTTGAGAGCTTGATTTTAGCTAACCTCGGCTCATCTAATATGGCGACTGGAATTTCCAATTCATCGAGAGGTTTCATTTGTCGCTGATGCTTTTCCAGCCTTCGAATTTGTTTCTCAAGCCTTCTCCGTTTTTTCTCCTCCCTCGCTCGAACGACAGCAGGGTCGAGTTTCTTTTTCTTCTTCATTGGCTCGGCGCTTTGGATCATTAATAATCATAATATAGGACGTATAACTTACAACTGGCGTTCAATACGGTTGTGACTCTTTGGACGTTTATCTTACAGTAACACAGAAGTAGTTGTTAAGGATCGTTGAAACGATGAAAGCGGCACATCAAAACCAGTGAACATAATTTGCCTCGTCGGAATTTGACAAATCCGGGACGTGAATCTCGTACTGCCGGCACTGGGAAAGAAATTGTACTTATTCAAACTTTAGTTTATCGAAAAAAAAATCCTTAAAATAAAACAAAGCAACAAGCTAACCTTCCAAGCCGAATTAAATTGCACAAGAGTGACGCCATAAATTACAGACTGTAATCAATCACCGAGCCTTATCGAGTAGAAATCCAAAAGGAGTTAACAACCGGTTGATTGATATCCAGTTAGTTCGTAGGTCATTCACTGCATATTATGATTTCATATTTAATACTAATTAAAGCTGCCTATTGCTTGCTTATTAGAACTTAAATCTTGAAATAATTGAGTATCAATTAAATCAATCGTTGTTTGCCTATTAATTTTGATTGATGCAATCAGATCGGAAATTGAGAATGTTTTTTTGTTTTTTGTTGGTAAAAAAAGAAGAAATTATAAAATTCCCGCTAAGCGGCGGATCTTGAGATGAGCCGAGAGAGGTGTAACAAATTTTATTAGTGAAAGGTTAGTAAACAGAAAACAGCTGATCCGATTCACTCACAGATGCAACTTTTGGAATCGGCGTATTCCCGATACCGTAACTTGACCCAAGTTACGGTTACGCCCGATACCGT
>JAQFYP010000526.1:0-22160 GCA_034694865.1 Bilobella braunerae | reverse complement strand
AAAAAAAATTAAAAAGCTGTATTATATGTTTAGTGAAATATGCATTTTCCCGTAGTATCCTCGTCGCATAACCGAACTGGTTTGTAGTTCTGAGCAACAAGTGGTATGTTATAACAACAACAAAAGCCCTCACTGGAAGGGCCCCAACATCTCTTGAGTCCATTAAGGACGCATGTTCTATGCTACATCACGAAAATGGCTTGACGCTTAAAGGCTACGGTGACAAAACGGCTGATTATTAATGTACAGATGAACTCGCCAAAAGGCAAGACTGCTCTCCAACAAATATTTCGACCAACCAGCACTGGGGCACATATCGACGTAATAAAGTAATTACTTAATAAAGCCTTCAAGTTAAGAAATTTGCATTTTGAGTAATTTGCAAATAATGAGTAATGTTGTGTGAATTTTATTGTAGTATTTTGGGTAATATAAGTAAAATGCAGGTCGTCAATGTTTTTATAGTACACATAGTGGCGATTTTTATCCTTTCACGGGCTTTCAGACTATTTTTCATCTAGTAATTTATCATATGCTCTTTTATCCACTTTCTCGCGGTAGATCACGATACAAATATTGAGAATGATATACAGGGTGAGTCTAAAGTAAGTCACGCTGTTTGAGGACCGATAATTAAAAAAGTTACCGGTCCATTTCAGTTTTCAGAGTTTTAAAATGACCTGAAGTGTCAAGAAATATGTCCAAAATTTTGTGAGTCCTTCAAGTCCCCCGTAACTAAGGTACTTGGATTTTTGAATTTTTGAGGACACATTTTTAAGTGGGGACTCCCATAGAATATTTTTGCAAGAATGATCACTTCATTTCACGTGCTCAAATTACCAATTTCTTCAATTTAAATTGTTCAAACGTCAAATAGTTAGACCATATTGATCATTCTTGCAAAAAAATGTACAGTCATAAAGCATTGTAAAGGGTAATAGAAAATTTCAATACAGCAATTGTATGTGTATTAAGAGTGAACAAAAATTCGCAACGTTAATGATGTGAGGGCTTGCACTTATTAAGTTTGCTCAGTTGAATTAGGCAGATTATGGTTCACTCTAAATGAGTCTCTTACATTAGGTAACCGTGGCGACTCCCTAATATGGGGTGACATGAAGAAATATGTTTTGGGTGTGCGCTGTGCCTCTATGACTACAGTTTGGATGCTCCTTTCTATGGAGAATACGCCGGTAGACAAAGCGACAAAGGAGAAAGTTCTGGACGTAGTCGCAAAGTTGGGCTTCGACAAGGAGGATGCGGTTGAAATTCCACGTAAAGGATGTCCAGCTAACGCAGTCTAGTCCGTAGTAAGCCAAACTAAAAGACGGATATCGCCTAGAGGTTTCACGAGAACAGCTACCGCAAACATATTTAGTAACTTTTTTGGCATGTGACAGCTGCCAAATTTAACGCATGCGCAAGAAAAAATAATTTACTGGGTCGCTCTCCGAAATTTTAATGGGAATTAGCATGCATGGGTTTTGGATTTAACATTTTTGCTGAAACGAAGGGTACATCTTTTCTTCATACCAACAATAGTGGGAAAAAATTGAATCTCTCTTACCATGCTAGTTTTCGCTGTAATTTCAAACATCGAATTAGTAGAATTAGTAGAATTAGTTTGTTGTTATATGCTGAAAAGTTGTTAAATGTGTTTGCATTTTTAATATATATTAACATGGTGGCTATCCACGTACTGCCTCTAACAATAGAACCACAAGACATGCTACACGAAAATCAGAAAATCAAAATTTACACAAATGTTGTTCACTGGTCATATTAGAATACCTTTATGCTAAATTTAGTGGCTGACGTTAACATTCACCATTTGTATATTTTTTTAATAATAAGATTTTTGAGAATCCATAAGAGGTCTTACATGTGTAAATTGTAATTTTAAAAAGGGGAGCCTTATCGTAAAATTTTCAACAGAATGCCATGGTCCCCCCTTTACACTTTCTTTCTCACGTCTAAAGTCTCATATATGTTCTCCAAAATCTTGATTTTTTTAAATCTGAAAAATGTGAATATGAATGTCAGCCGCTAAGTTTAGCATAAAAATATTCTAATTTGACTTACTTAAAAATATACATTAATGTGGTGCTGAAATGCGCGTAGCATGTCGTGTGGTTCCATTGTTTGTGCCACCCAATGTTCGGACCCCGACCTAATTATGCACATGTTTTGTATAGTTTAAGTAGTGGAACAATAAAATTTTAGACGGTAGTTATTGCAAACAAAGTCAATTTATTGCTTAATTTAATTTAAAGCAGATTTATTGAAGTTACAATGAGAAAAACAGGAAGCTATAAAACGATACTGATTTTATTTTTTAATAGCACGTCGTGGTACTTCAGTTTCGCATTTAAACCGGAAATAGCGCAGCGCAGCTCACTTCAGAGTGCTCTCCAAAGTTTACCATAGTAAATGTCATATTTTAAACCAATTACCGCCTGTGCGTCTGTAACAAAGGAAGGGGAATAGAAGGAGTTTGGAGTTTTTGCTTCTACAGAGAATTTTTATTAAAAGCTTTGAGCAAGTTGACGGGCACGGGAATACGCATGTTCAAATAGGACGGCGTTGTACACTAGTATTTAATATTGGAGATCTCTACTCAGAAAAATTGGATGGACTTATTAGTCACTAAAGCACTATTATTAGCACTATATGAGAATCTGAGCTTTTGTGTGGTCATCCCTCTTCTTCCCTGTCTTTTTTTAGTGCACTAATATATTACAGATTTCCAACAAAAAAGTTAAAACATTGGATCTGTAATAAAACCACACAATTTAACTTGACTTAGTAATACTTTTTTTTATTAAGAATATCTGTTAACACAATTATACAACTACAGCAACCACAACTGGGGCCAGGTAATACACACCTAATGCTAAAAAGGAGGAAGCCTTAGCTTATTTTACCTGAGGAAAGAGGAGTAAAGAATAGGAAAATATGGAGAGAACGTATACGAACGTCCAAGATGGTGAATAAGTATACTGTCTTGTGCGGAGGAGGTAATAAGAATTCTCTTGTAGTTGGTTTTTGATTTTTAATTTGAAGGAAACGAGAATACACATTTTACAACTAGTTTTGAATAGTTATAGACTATTCGATTTAATACTTAAAATATAATTTACATATTAAGACCCTTAACCGAAATAAAAAGTATAATAAACCGTTGCAAACGCACGTAACCCAAGCAACATAATGTACTTATACCAAATTGGTATTTACCAACATCAAAAAATTGCACTTTTTTGCATGCAAGACTCCGAAAGCGTGCGAGGTCTTTGATTGATTGATCTGGGGGGTCAATTTCAGGATCATCAAAAATCGTTTAAAAGTCGTGGGTCAATTTGTCGCTGAAACCATCAACCATTATAACTCCTATTTTCATGCAAAGCTAGCAAACCTTCCCCTCTCCCCAAACGAAAAAAAATGTTTTGACGTGGGTCATCTATAAAAGGCGAGGTTGAAAACGGATTGGATAGTTTTACTTACGTCTTTGAAACTATCATAACAAACTCCGGAGAAGAAAGTTCTAAAAAATAGTGTTTTAAGATCTTAAAAGTTGCTAAATATTGCCCAAAAAAGTTCCAAGAATTCCAATTTTATGTTCAAATAACTTCAAAATACGCCTTTGGAACTTGTTACTAGCTGTCGCAAACTACATCTGAAAAATGAAATTAAAAAAAAAGACAATGAAACAAACTTTGACAATTTTCAGTACTTATTGTGTTGTCAAATCCAAACTAAATTTTGAATTTTTCTACATACATTCTAACTAGACAGATATCTAAGTTGGGTAATTAAACTTTTAGCCGTTTCTATTTTGTATTTTGGTACATAAATGTCTTAAAATTGTCTGGCTTGTTGTTGGCATATTTTTTATGCTATTTGACATTTGCCTATGACCTAGTTAACATGCTTATGCTTGTGTAAGTGAGTGGGGGAGGGTAGTCTCAGCCTGTGAGTTGACTAGGAACTTCTGAAAAGTGAGGCAATGGGCTTCTGCCGAACACTGATCACGGGGTCGACCACCGAGGCCGATCAGCGCGCTACGCATACAGGCTCAAGCACACCCTCCACAACCGCAACTACTGCACGCTTCCACTAACCACTACCACACTTTTTTGTGCGGCTGTCGAGATTCGATCTCGGCACCTACCCAAGCTAGGACAAATGTCCTAACCCCCGGACTTCGGGCCGTGGGCGTTAGCATATTTTTTGTAAAGTACTTGAGCCCTGCACAGTACAATATGTATAGATAGATTTGATTTATTTGACAATTGGAAAATGCCATAGTCAGCAAGGACTGAGACACTTTGGTTACATGTTTGATTATCAGAATTTGTTTTGTGAGATTTTATAAGATTAATTATTTATGTGTATAGGGTGTGTAAAAATACTAATACTAAATAATACTAAAACTAATGTAAGACTAACCATAAGTGTGTAGCTATGGAATACTGTGGGCTAATTTATAATTTACACAGTGCTCAACGCAAAGAACTAGCCAGTCCATCGGGCTGTCCAGTTTCTCGTATTAGGCACGGTATAAGCTTGTATACTTAAATAAAATAGAAAAGTACCTTAAACTTACACTAAACTAGTATAAAATTAAAATGCCTTTTTTATTTTTTTTTTGAAATCATAAATGATGCACACAAAAAGTCTCAACTTCATAGTTCTTTCAATTCATCAGATATGGATGGGTGTATGGGCATCTAATTGCCAAAAAGAAATATTTCTTAAATGAACAAAACAGAAAAGCAAAGGTGCTTTGTCCTCTGTCCTAAGACGGGCTGCTTGGTTATTTAATAAATAATAGGCTAAGGAGAGGTATAGCAAAGCGTCCAGTTATCGCCTCTTTTGCCTTACTCTTTTTTTTAATTTGAGGCGAACGCGTATTTGTTTGGTTTGGTTAGGTTTAGTTTCCAATAATAATTAATCTAGGTTGTTGTTTCGGTCTGATAAATAATCTTTGAACCTAAACTAAAAGTAAATTAAATACAACAAAATTTATATTAATTAGTCCAAAAATAGAAAAAATCAAAAATATATGAATAACTATGGAAACAATTGCAATTTCAATCGCTTTAATTTTCCAAAATTATGAAACCGAGGCAATTGTTGAACTTGATAAACTGTATCAAAATCTCTACTTTCCATTTGTTCCCTTGACCCCGTGTGAATGAGTTGGAGAATGTTAAAGTGAAAACAAAAATCAAAATTTTTGGAAACGCATAGCTTCAAAGCCTTCCGGCTGGTTTTAAACTTAGTATTACACAAATCCCAAGGTCGCCTTTTAAAATTATGTTGCTAAGAGTACAGATACTGACAAAGGATCATCGAAGTGCCCAAATTTCTAAATACCGAATTTCCGAGATGGTAATAAAAATTCGAACCAAAGTCAGAGATTGGTTGTTTCCTCTGGCCTATAATTGCAAGAATTCTGAACTAACTTGAAATATCTAACAAAGGGCATCTGCAAAAAAAATTGGCAAATTCTGTATATACTTTGTAAGATCCCAACATAAACCCCAAAAAGGCTGCGATTATTCTATTTCTTCAAATTTGCAACGAAGGTTTTGGCAATGGTAAAGGTTTCCAAGCCGATACTTCCAGTATTATTGAATAAAATTACGACGTCATCAGAACCCTTGTCATAGGGTATCACGACTGTACACTGTTTCAACTGCCAAAAAAAGCTTCAAATTTGTGAAGCTAATTTGCATATTTGGTCCTCAGTAAACGCGATATTCTTTAGAAATCTTTGACATTTGTACGTGTGATTTGTTCAAATTTATACTGAGAACAATAATTTGCGATGTTCCACAACCTTGAATGCTTTTTTTATTAATTAAACGTCATCCATTGTGTAGTTTCATGTTAATCTTTCGATGAGGAGAACGAATGAAGTCAAAAATCACTAGGCTGGATGGACGGTTATATTGACAAATTTATTATGCAACTAAATAATTAAATAATAAATTCGATTTACTTTTTTTTAACTGAAATGAAACTTTAGTTAAAATTATAAGCCTCACATTTACTTCGCCATCATTATGGCAATGACTAACCTACGAATCGTTTTTAATTGAAAAACAAAATGTCTAAAAATGTCACAAATGTCACAGAAAAAAGTGTCGCTTTGACAAATCGACATGAGCAAAAGTAGTAAAGTTCGAATGCGACTACGAATACAATGCCAGTCTACTTCTTCACGCTACTTTTTGTGCTAAAGTGTTTGTTTCAAGTTCATTAGGAAAAGTCAGTTTTCTCTAAAATGTTAAGGTAAATAATGACTTTATTTGTTTATAGCTTCTGGGGACTATTTCACCACTTCGCAATTTTCACTCTTCACTTTTCATTCCTCAATTTTCAAAAAATGAAAAGTGAGGATGAAGAGCGTTTCACCATACCAACCCACTATTCAAATTTCGCTTTTCACTTTTCAACTTGATTTTGAGGAGTTGATGGAATTTAAACTGGAGTGGGGGGTTGGGGATCGAATTGGGCTCGAAGCTGTCGATGCTGATTCTCCATCTGGAGGTCCTTCCAAAAGGCCTTCTGCAAATGGATTTCTTAAACTAGAAACTAAACTAGAAAGAACATCTAACTGACTAAATCTACATATTTAATAGAAGCTGTACAACAAGTATGCCTGGTATGGGAAACCTTCCTACCAAAAGGTTCCTCCTCCCTGGACTCAACAAAAGAAGGAAGAAGCTGACGTTCCTGCACCGCCAGCTCCTATAGTTTCCCGAAGCGGACTGCCTGGAGGGAGGTTTGTCTCGGACTGCCAAGGTGTCAAGGGACTGCTGAATTTTCTCAAACATGGCCAAATAAGGGTCTGACCTAGGAGGAGTGGGGACTTGGACTGCCAATAGGGGGGTTGGAAGGGCACGCTGAGCTGGGCGCTGGACAACCGAGCAATACGTAGCTTGTTGTCCTTCTCTTTGGGCCTGCTCCAAATACGCAAAGCAACGGGCCTGGGTGTGACCTGTCCTCCCACAGAAGTAGCAAGTTATGTCGGACCGACCTTGAAAGCGGGGAGTGGCGTACTGGGCTTGTGGACAAGGACGGCATGGGGCCTGAAATGGGCGAAATTGAGGCGCTTGAGCTTGGGCTGGAGGGTGATTGAGGCCTAAACCTGGAACAGCGGGGTTAAGGGCACATAAGGAAAGGTCACGGGAGTGGATCTCGAAGATCTTGCGAAGACGTTTCAGGAACTCGTGGGGATCTTGGATACCTTGGAGGGCAAAAGTCTTGTCCAATTCTTTAGGGAGGCCACGAATGAGTCGATCTACCTTTTCGACCTCATCCATTTTGGGAGCAATGCCTCTAAACAGCTCAAGCTTTTGTGTAAAGTACTTATCTGGGCTGTCTCCAAGAAGGTTCCGGTTGCGTTCCCGAAAGTTGGCCTGCTTGTCGCGTACTGAGTAGTGACGCAGAAAGAGTTCCTGGAAATTAATCTAGGCCAAGCTGAAATCCGCAGGGTTCCGAAATGTTGGCTTAACAGCCGAAAACCAAGTCTTAGCCAATCCCTTCAAAACCCGATCGAAATTTTCCAAATGAAATTGAGCTGAAGCTTTGTAGGGTTCCAAAAACAGGGTTCCAAAGTTGTTTCTGGAAAACAACTTCTGGGGCTGGGTTTGACCTTGGCGAGCTTCGGGGGATAACCGGTGGGGCTGTAATGGGGGCTTGTGGGAGTGGAATGGGGAGAGGGGACGTTCCACGATTCCTAACGCGCTTGGGGGTACTCTCTGTGATGGTGACTTCGGGAACTTCAAGGGCCTCTTTCAAATTCCTACGGGAAGGGCGGTCGTTTTCTCCAGCACAAGAGCTCCTATTGCGGGATGAGAAAACGGGAGAGGCAAGAGTGTTTTTAATTACGGTTGGAGGGGTAGGTGTTGGTACCGCAGGGGTTTTAGGGGTAGCTGGGGGTACTGCAGGGGCTTTAGGGGTAGCTGAGGGCTTATTCGCTGGCTTCTCTTCCCTTTTCACAAAATAACTTCTCGCAAAAGACGAATACATTTTTCAGAATTCCCAAAAAAAACTTTAAATTCTGCCCGCAGGCGCTAAATATTCCCAATATAAATACCAAAGAATTCGAAATCCCAAAAGCTGTGAGTGGTAATGAATTACCCGAAAGAAAAACAAATTTAGGAACAAAGCTTCACTGTAGAAAAGGTAGGGATAGATAGCTGCAAAATGTTCCGTACCGGTATGAATGAAGGCGGGTAAAGCGTGCTGTAGGGCGTAGTTCACAAGGAATCCAACCATTGTAGGGACACAGTGCGGGCTCCGTTGATTCCAGCGATCAATCAGGAATTTCACCACCTCCGGACCTACTAGGATGCCAATAGCAATAAGTAGAAACGAGAAAAGCAGTCCCCACTGCATGGGCTTTGCACAAGAAAGAAAAAAAATTTAAGCAAAAGAGAGAAAAAAAAAATTCAGAAGAAAAAAAATTCTAGAGAAAAAAAAAATTCCAAAAAAAAAAAATTTCAAATTCCAAAAGAAAATTCCAAAAAAAAATTCAATTTAAAAAAAAAAAAATTCAATTGCCAAATAGTTTGGAAAATAACAAAAATAATTTCAATTTAAATAAATAAACTCAAATACCAATTTTCGAAACTTGTGCCCAACTCTGATGCTCACAAGTTTTTATTACTTCGGGTCCCCTTTTGTGCAACCCGCGTCCAAACTGGACGAGTGCAATGGGATACGGGAAGGTAGGGTGTGGGCGCTTCCACCTGCAAAAAAAACACGCCCCCACGCTTCTCTATGACGCGCTACCCACGCCTTGTTGCCGCCATGACACCTTTTCCCATGATTTTCATGCTTTTCAGGACAATTTTGCAAGTTTTTGGACTTTTAGGGGCAATTCAGGGGTCGTAGGGAGGTCAAGGGTCAATTTCAGAGGACCGGAAAGGCTGATGGGGCTGGAAACGCTGTTTCCCGACAATTCTGGGGCAAACCGAGCAGCGCTACCGCTGCGAAAGGTCAAATTTTAAGGGGAATAGGGGCGAAAACGATGTTTCCAAGGGCCCTAAAGAATTTGCGCAGGGCTACCGCGGCGAGAGGTCACTTTAGGGATGCTAGGGGGCTGAAATTCGCTGATTTCGGACCTGGAAATGGAAAATTGGCGAGGGCTTCCGCTGCACCGGCTGAATTGAGGTAAAAAGGGGCAAAATGGATGCTTTCGATGTGTAGAGGGGGCAAAGGAGGTTGAAAAGGTCAATTAGGGGTGGTATAGGGTCACTGCAGGGGCTAGGGGTAACCTGAAATGTCAAAAATGGGTACGGGAGGGGGCTTATTGTTCTACCAAAAAACTCTCCTGAAATGGCAATTTTTGCAAAACGGGGAAGGGAATGATGGACAATTTTTGAGCAGGGGCTCCCGCTTGGGTTGGCCCTAGCCAATTTTTAGAAAACCCTAAAAAAAACTATTTTCAAAACATTTTGGGAAAGGGGCAGATTTCTAAAAAAAAATTTAGGGATGGGGAGGTCAAGGGTCAGGGCAACGCGCTTGGGATGTAGAGAGGGAAAAACGCCGCTCCTCCACCACTTAATGGAATGTGTGAGGTCAGGGGTCAAGGGGTCACGGTACCTAGAAGGGAAGAAAAGGGGCAAAGGGACGGGAACCAAATATGCGGCCCTTGAAGGGCAAAACGGAATGAAAATGGGCTTGGCCTACCTTTGGCATCAATCTACCCTCAGAAGGGCTCCAAATTAGAATGAGGTCACGGCTCCACAAGGTCAAAGGTCACTTTACAATAGGGCCTTAGGCCCTTTTTATTCACAGGGAGAGAACTGTGTTGCTGTAGCAGAAGAGCACTAACTAATTGGTGAGTGGAGCGAGGTCAGAGGTCACGAACAGAAGGCGAGTTGGTGAGGCGGTCTTGCTCCGTGGTCGATCCGTCGTCGTCTGCCACGAGTCCCTGCAATGCAGAAGCAAAAGTAGTGTGGCCGAGGCGACGAGTAGTGTGCTTTAGCACGAGGTGATTTGGCTTGGCTCAATCGGTTCCCTTTGCTCCTTCTAGTTTGTGGAGTAGCCGCTGTGCGGAGTGCTACACACTGTGGAAGGGGTAAAGGGACGCCAAGGGGCACTTAAGGGCCTTTGCAACCCTTCAAATCTCAAATTTAGAAAAAATGTCACTTTTCCACTCATTCAGTTTTTCTCTCTAATATTTTGTTAATCATTTTCTAAGTTTTTACGTCTTCTGTATAATTTTCCTACTTACGCTACTTACCATTCAACACGGTTTATTTACATATGTCAGAAGTGACCGCCCTTAGCATTCCGTTGAGATTTGCAAAATTGGTACGGCAGATTCATGATGAGTTCCCTCCAGTATTGACCTTTAAGCCAGCTTGTGTCAAGTTCTCGCCAATTCCAATTGCAAAAGTGTTAACTTCAGCAACCTTGGCTTGGGCAGCAGGGGTCTTCACATCGTCATCCGGTGCAGGGCCCCGTCCGTGATGGCTATCATATTCTGCGACAGCGTGCCACGTGGTTGGGGATAGCGCGCCGATAATTCAAGTCCCAATGTCATCGCCTTTTTGATATAAGTAGGGCCCTTAGCGTCATACGGGAGACGCAACATTGTCTTGCAAATGCTCTTTGAAGCTAAAAGTGGCATGTGAGCGCCATGAATAACGTATAATTTCTAGGCGATTTTCGTAAGCAATGGCAAAACTGAGATTTTCAACAAACGTTTTGGCGATAACAAAGTTGCGTCCAGCTCTTGTAATAAGTTGGTAACTCGTGTTTTCTGGTACTTTATGCTTAGGTGAGTATTGCGTTTTGTATAATAAAAGTTCACGGCTCTATTTCTTTCCAAGAGTACATACGTCGAAGGTTTTAAAGAGCCAGGAGGTAACAAAATATTGGTAAATAAAGTTATACGTTCGGCCAACCGATGTATCTTGTCATTTGTTGCTGTATTAGGAAGGTTCAACGTAAAACGGTTTGTAGAAGTAGCTAACATTTTTGGTAACATGGCTCCGTCAATCGCATCTTCAATATCAATTCCATAAACGTTGATATGTTAAAACAGCTTGTCCAAATTGTCAAGGATGTAAGTATGTAACTGGCATCGATAAAAACCTAAGAGTTCAGGTTGCTGAAGCGTGGAAACACGCGGAAGGAAAGTGCAATGTCCTCCAAGCTTAGAAAACGCAGATTAGTTGGTAGTGAATCCAGTAGCAGCGGAGGACACACTTCATCAAAATGCTGGAAACTAAGGTAAAAGTCCTTCAAACTATTGAAATTGGTTCCGATGTCTTCATATGTAGAATTGAAAAGTTTTGTATTAGTTATTGTCAAGACAGTTAACTTCGGTGAATTTTTGAACAGATTAATGTTGAGGTCGCCGTGCATTACCTCAAAAGAATTTAGAGCCGGAAAGATAATTTCTTCGGGAAACATAGAATTCCACTGAAAACTTACAAACTTTGACGTAATGGAATATAATGTTTCTCTTGGAAATATTGCCACGTCTATGGCTTCGTCCTTCAAGCTTTCGATCTGAAGTGTTTCAAGTTGTTTAGCCGATTTTAGGATTTGCCCCAAATTTCCATTTATAATATCATTGGATATTAGTCTGAGAGATTTTACCTTCGTAACATTGAACCGTCTTGCATCCACTAAGCCATCAATAACTTCAACGTCTCGAAAGTTCCCGATTATTACATGAAATTTTTCCAAGAAGGGAAATTGTCGAAGTGAATTGACGCTGAACCAATTGGGATATAACTGTAATCTACCACCTTCACAGAACTTTAAATCAATTTTAAATTCAATGCCAATTAACTCTGACAATAAAGGCTTAATTGCAAAACTTTTACGAAAAATAACGACTGATTCAAAGTCCTTGGCTTCCAGGCCGGTGCATATTGTTTCCCTAAAATAAAATTTATTTAGATCTGGAAGAAAAGCTTTTTCAAAAGGATCAAAATTGGGTTCGTCCTGTTTCCATTTAACATTCTGCAAAACCAAAGTAGCTAGGTAGACACAGCTTTTGAGGTAATTGACGACTGTGCTTGGACGCGTCACAACATCTTGCAATTCAAACGAAGTTAATGTGCACCCCTCCTCCCTTGCTTCTCTTACTCCATCAAAAGTTACCATAGAACTAGAATTTCCTATTAGTTTAAAGTTGGCACCCTGTTTGGATTTCAAAAGTATTTTAATTTTTACTTTTAATATCATTGTATTATTTGTAGTTATTACGGATGGATACTCACCGTCACCTGGGAGCTTGCAACGAAGACGGGGTTAAAATAGCATAACACTTTTATTATAAAAAACATTGTAGCGATTTATAATAGACAAAAAGGTACTGTGATTAACACTATTTATCAATTTCAAACAACTGTTGTTAAATATTTTACTGTTTTCCTTCCTATTGATTTAACTAATGAGGGTTTCCATGCCAATACGGAATATTTTGGGGTAGCTCGAATGCACCCATGGTAACGGATTCTTTTGAAATTTGCCACAGTTGTTATCTCAACTAGAGTTGCAAATATTGCTATCTAGGAGTATTAGAAAAATTTGCATATACGCCGCCATGACGCTTTACAGTCGCCATTTTGAAAATCTTGGTACACACTTTACTCAGCAACCAGTGCACCGATTCAATCGCGGTTTTTGGCAATTTAACCCTTAATGCATTGCCAAGAGACGTTTTTAAGCACATGACCCAAATCAAGAGTCAGGGGTACTTAATGGTCACCATACGTGCGCGGTACGTGTTTAACAACGCGTTTATTTAAACATGGGTCGACGTAACCCGAACATAAAATGACCCGTAAGTAGCGGCGGCTTTCGATTTTGGTCAATCGCTTAAAAACGTCCCTTGGAATTGCAATAAGTGTTAAATCGCAAAAAACCGGAGTTGAATCGGTGCACTGGTTGCTGAGTAAAGTGTGTACCAAGATTTTCAAAATGGCCACTGTAAAGCGTCATGGCGGCGCATATTCAAATTTTTCAAAAAATCCAGGATAACTATTTTTTCAGCTTTGGATGAGATAACAACTGTGCCAATTTTTAAAAAAATCGGTCACTGTGGATGCGCTCACGAACATTCCGTTTTGGTGTGGATACCCTCTAATAAGTGTGGTTGATGAAGTTTTGTAGAATAATCTAGTATGTTGATTTAAGATCATTAGCAAGCTTTGGTTATAAAAATTATACGATAAGATTATATAAGGTTATAAAGAACTCATTACGATAAAATTATGTTAGATCTCAATTTTAATGAGCAATGGCCATTTGTAGCAATATTTTCGTATGTTCAAAAGGTCAGCATGCAATATAATCTGCATTATTAGGCCTATTTCTTCCAAAAGTACTAATTTTGAGAACTCTTAAGTGTTCATTGCACAGATACTATATTATATGTTAAAAAGCGAAGAATACTTGTCGCAACGCATGTCTCGCTGCAATTTTCGACTAAAATTATATATAAAATGCAAACAATTAGTTTTACTTTCAAACGTATTTTTGTAAAAAAAAACACATTAAAAAAATTGAAGAATGAAACAGTTTTAAATTTGGAGATCGATGCGACAAAACTGCTTTTTGTAAGCCAAATCCTGTTCAAAAGTTGTTTACAAATAGCCAAACTAGTCCGTCCCAGGATATGTAAATTTTAATTTTAATTTCTACTCTTAATTTAATTTCTATTGTCTCTTTTAATTTGAAACCGCACACATTTTGGCTAGTCTCATATACATTAACGACGAGATAGTGGGATATGAGTAAACAATTAAATAATAGTCAAATCTATTGGTAACCAATTAGAAGGAAATATATAAGTCTGGGCCTATGCTGCGTATTTAGGTTACTCAAGTGCTATACGGGCGTTTTAAAAAGATGGCAATCTGTTTCAAAATAATTAAAAACAAGAAAACATATATCTTTGTAGTAATTTTATCTGTGGAATTTTTCTTATTCATGATATTAATACCAAAAAACTTAATTTGCGTGTGTGAAAGCAACAATAAAGATATGGGCAGTTTTTTTTATTTTTATTCCTCACAAAAAAAAAAACAAGTTAAATTAAATGTGACACTAAAGGCTCGCTAAATAGTGTCTAAAATGTAGTTTAAACTACGTATGTATTATTTTTAAAAATGTTTGATAGTTCACATGAGCTGGCATTTATCATTTAACCTAACCGAATCCTTCAAAGGCGTCAAGTCAAGCGTTAGAGTTAGCCGAAGCGTGGAACATTTTGCATAAATATGAGAGTCGGCTCTGATTGCCTACTTTCGGCATGCTAGAACCATTACCCAGAAAAATGATTTTTTCTATTTCTGTGCTTCACTTGAAATGATTTGGGTGGTACCAAAAAATCAGCAGAATGTTGCGCATAATCTGAATACGCTGATTTTCCCAATTCCAATCCGTTTAAAGCTATGAAAGTAAACTTCTGAAAAAAAATGTCAATTTTAGAGGCTTGTTTTATTGGACTTATTAGAGACACCATTTGCGTAACACGTTTGTCTAGATTATACGCCAGAGTGTCAGCTTTCAATCGAGGTAACCGTTAAACAGCCAAAGTTTTAGCACATGAACAGAACAGGGTCCCTTTCTAGGGTGCATAATAAATGAAGCGGAGAGGTTTCGTGGACAAGCAAGGTTCCTTAACGTTCCGCAAATACCTCCCAATCACGAAGGTTTACCATGTCAATTGCCTATCCCACAACACCTTACACATTCTTCATCGAAGCTGCCTTTTATTAAACAGAATGCTCACAAAGTTTGCTTAAACTTTATTTACACAAGTTGGAGGTAACGGCCCTAAGGATACCGTTGAGATTTGCAAAATCGGTTCGGCAGATCCTTGTCTCGTTGCCTCCGGTAATGACCAGTAAGCCATGTTGTGACAAACTACCACCAATTCCAATTGCAAAGGTATTCACTCCATCAGCTTTAGCTCGATCAGCGGGGGTCCTAACATCGTCCTGGGATTCGCCATCCGTGATAACTATCATATTTTGCGATACCGTATCAGGTGGTATGGGATAGCGCCTCAATTCGCCAAGCCCCATTGTCATCGCTTTACCGATATTGGTACCAAGTTCGTCATATGGAATGCGCATAATTGCCTGAAACATAGCGTCCGGAGTTAATGGATTTACGAGTGGTATGTACAATGTTGCGTTGTCCGAATAGTATATAATTCCCAAGCGATTGTTGCCGGTTGAAACAAGAGCTCTGCTCAAGTTAGCCACAAACGTTTTTGCAATTGTAAAGTTGTCCTTTTTAATACTTCCTGAAGTGTCGAGTAGAATCACGACGTCAACGGAGCCTTTGTCACAGGGCACTGCGACGGTACCCTCAGTGGTTGTGAAGGGCTCTTCTGTTGTCATCAGATTTGGCTTTCTGGTAGTTGAACCACGGGGGTACATTGTGGTAAGTGTTGGTTTTTTCGTCGTTGTTGGTTTGGGTGTTGTAGAGTTAGTACCCATACAAGAGTTGCGTTCGGATATCTTTGATAACTCGCGCATGAAGTCGATTACATGTTGAAGCATATCAAGCGTCGCCGTGACGCTCTGGCACGGGGCCCAGCAGTTGGACCCTGTGAAACCAATTGTGTAATTTAAAATTTTAATATTTATTGTTACGTTGTAGTAAAACAGTTAAGTATCAATTAGTTTTTTTCTCATGTTTTTTAGACCGCATGTTTCGTTGACATAAAGTTTGTTATCTGTTGTCGTTCAGTTTCCCGCAGTTAGCACGTCAAAAAGGTAGGTGAAAGTGCAATTTGACGTTTTCTTCTACTAAAAATTAAGATTCCTGTCCTGTTAAGTCAATAAAATTCCGTTTTTCTGTTCTCTCTTGAATTACACAGACTCTCAGGTTACAACTGTTGTAACCTTTGTATCTCAATTGGCGTCCATAAAATGTTAGAGCGTTGACTTGGATTACGAAATGATTGTCGGCATTGCTCATAGGAGTTGCAATAGCATCTTGGCGATGTAACCCTGGCCCTGAAAATTGAGAATTATTTATGAAAACTAAAGAACTCTTATGCTCTTGGTCACTGTAATGCGATGTGTTCACAGCGAGCATTAGCAAGGTGTCATTGGAAGTCATGTGTCACCATTGTTACGTTACGTTACGAATGTTACGTATAGTCTGTTGTACTCGCTCGATGACAAAATATATGCTATTTATCACCTTCCATACCATATCCCTACTTTTTCCTTACAAGAAGACTTTTTTTTCCAGTTTAAGTTTAAAAAAATAGCTCATCAATAGAATAGAAAATACGTACCAGTTTTTTGTTGCTAAAATTATGTTTAAAGAATTTGAAACTCAATTCGCTTCAAATATACAGCCGGTTGAATTTGATAGGAGGTGTTAAACTTTCTTAGTTTAAGAAATTTCAGAAAAGTTACCGAGTGATCTAATTAACTTGTTTTGAACTTTCAAAAAACTTAACTTGTACTTTAGAAAAGCTTGGTGCTAAAAGTAAATTTATTTATTTACTTTGGGTCGAACTACCCTTCAACATTCTAATACTCTTGGCTTAAACAGACTGCCAGAAGTAGAATGTAGGATTGCATTTTGGCATAAATTTCACTTTACTTTACTTACTTTACTCGTATTCATGTTGATCTGGGCGTGCCTTATATCAAATAAAATGATTGATTGATTGATAAATTTCAAAGTGTACACCCTTCCGTAAAATCCAACCTATACAGCCTGTTGCTGTGCAATTTTGTATGTTTCGCCGCTTTATATTTACAAATAACGAAATAAGTTGTGACTTACCGTTTTCACTTGGGTCGCATACTCCGCAATTATTGCAATCAGCGGAATGAAAACCTGAAGTTAAATTGGAAAACTTAACTAATATTTTCGCTTTTTGGTGACAAAGTTGACTTTTAATTAAAGTTTCGCTGAAGGTTCCTTACCGTACGTTAGCAAAATTATTGCCATGGCATTTTTCAAAATTGTGAAGTCCATTTTTGTGCTTGCGTTTACTGGTTTCCAAAAAAACGGATGCACTGGAATTGCCTTAGAATTTGCAGCGTGTGCTTTGTACAAGGTGAATGTAGAATTTATTGATGATATGACAATTTCCTTTTGCAAAACAATGAAAAATAATTTGAAATTCCGTAACCTTGATTAGTAGATTAATTAAACAATAGCGAGCCGCATTGTGTAGAACTTTGGCTAAAACCATTAGCGTTACATGGTTTGTTGAAATAACAAAAATTAAGAAAATCGAGCACCCTGTAATTGGGTGGCTACGGATCCCGGGGGAAAATAATTCTGACTAAAGTCATTGAGATATTATGACTTAAGTCGTCTGTTAAATTCTATAATTTAAATTCCAGAAACATTGATAACACCACATTTTCCAATTTTACAGATTTTATGTCGTATAATGTTGGAAAGTTTGAAACAATAATGATTCAATGATTCAAACAATAATTCAAAGTCTTTTAAATTACTAGAAGATTCATAATTTTGAACTCCAGCCAATTTTCCCATGTACTCCTATAACTTTTATGCTTAACTTAGGTTAGTTTTGGTAAATTTTTATAGTATTAAATGTATTTATACGGCTTGCACTACTTAATATTTGTCCTATTTTTATAGCCGTAGTTCGGCCTATCCGTCGTCTGGGCGAAACGCTTAAATAAAGTCGGATAGTCTGTTGTGTCGGCTTGATGACAACATCTATGCTAATGAGTTCTTTATCCTTCCTATCCCTATCCTTCCTTTCATGTTGACCACCCGCTCTGCGGGATTGTTAAATAACGTGCCTTTTCCTTCCCTTCCATTAAAAGTTAAAAAACTAAGATAATGTTATCCTGTCATAAGACGTGTGTTTTTCTACTAGTCAATAGTGTTAGTCATGCTCAAATTTCATACCGTTTTTTTTTCGGAAACAAGGCCCACACTAAAAATTCTAAATAGGAGCTGCACAGGCCGAAAAAGATAAAATGGAAACAAAACGGAATTGGAGAAACAAAATGGAATTTCAAGCGGGAATTTTATTGTCACTAGTCTAATTTACACTCAATAAACCGTGGTAGATCGGTCAACCAGTAGCGGAAAAAGGAAAATTAGAATTAGAAAAATATTAAATCATTAAATTAGAAAACAGAAGTCCGAGTTTTCGGAGGTCAAGGAATCATTTCCTGGTGGCCATTGGGATGATAAAAACTTTTTGTTTCATTCAAAAGTAGAGTTTGACCTTGAAAGGTTATTTTGAGGTCAAGGGGTCATTTCCGGGTCAAGAGGGGCTCTGGGGTGATTTAATCTTTCATAACTTTTTGTTTCAATCAACAGTAGGGTTTGACCTTGAAGGGTCATTTTGAGGTCGAGGGGTCATTTCTGGATCAAGGGAAGCTCTGGGGTCGTTTAACACTTCTCGTTTTATGCAAAAGTTTGATTTTGAAAGGTCATTTTGAGGCCAAGGGGTCATTTTGGAGGCCGTTGGGGGCGACAGAGAAAAGAGTCTTATACAAATAGTGTTCCCCTATATACGAGGAACAACTTTTGTAGGAGTCATTCTTCATGTTGTCATATCTTTGACCCTGAGCTTTGACCCCCCCTCCCAAGGTGGTCACATCCGGTCAAACTAAAACAAACTTAATCTGGGCCGGATCTCAATGAACTCATATCTGAAAACAGATTTGAGATATGTTGGATAGTTCCCGAGATAATCGTGATACTCGGACGGACAGACGGACAGACTTGAAGAAAACATAAGTAGGTGTCGCTCTGCTTTCGCTACAAATAATTTGAGGCATAAGCATTTAATTAATTTGAGTTTTGAGCAATTTTAGGTTAAAAGCAATTTTAAAACTACATTAGATTTTAATCCTATTTATACAATTTAAATAGTTTTGATTAACTGGAAATATTACTATTTAAATTTATTTTCCAATAATATATGTTTATATATATCGTACGCAAATTATTCAATATTTATTCTTAACGTTTATCCGGTTAGCCAGTTAAACGAATAAACGTTAAACGTTAAACAAACGAGTTTCAGTTAAACGAATTGATTGAAAATTGCATCCTTTAACTGAAATGTTTAGTATTTTTTAATTGCATTGAACAAATTTAACAGTGCTTAATTTGGCGCTCTTTACAAAGGGAGACGGCACCATTATTTATTGTTATAGCTTGAAATTTCTTAAAACAATGGAATAATTAATTATTGCGTCAAGGAAACTTGAAATTTGGGAACTAATGCAATCAATTTGAAAATTAACTCACTTTTGCTCATTCTTCTATAAATTGGTACAAAGGATGCATCGAACATTTGTTTTCGCTCTCTACATCATTGCGGCTTTTAGTGCAGATGACTACTTTAGTGAGGACAAGTACGGAGAAAAGTGGATGAGATGCAGTGACAAAGATGTGTGGAACTCTTCTGTATACTACATGAACGACGTAAGTACAAAATATAAACAAAGCTATAGTAATTTACAAAATTGGTCTAGGTAATGGAGCTGTGTTATTGTAGTGAAACCAAACAGGTCCGGACCATATATAGGATGCTGTATTGACGTTCTTTGAATTTTCAAGGGTTTAAGTCTGTGCTTATAGTTGAAAAGTTTACACTCCAGAGAGTACTTAAACCGCCAAATATTAACAATCAATAATACATTATTGTCATGCAAAAAATTTAAACCAAAGAACGTGATTGTCTACTAAGGAATACCTCTGCCGAAACATCGTTTATTAGAGATTGTATTTTTACTGTTTAAAATGTTTTACTTACTTTACTTTCCTGTTCTGTATATGGTGTCACGCCATAATCTCTAAAATAAAAATCTCTGCAAAATAATCTCTGCAAAAAATCTCTAAAATAAAAATCTCTGCAAAACAAATATCTTTGCAAAAAAAATTCTCTGCATACTAAAAATTTCTAAAATAAAAATATCTGCATTTAAAACCTCTGTATGATATAATTTCTGCATAAGTAAAATATTTCTTTAAGAATTTCAGATTTTAGGGTTAGGCTTACGTTTTGGTTTATGCGAGCGAAGCGAGTCAATAAGATAACTACTTTATAACAAACATTAACAGATTACAAATTGCTGATTTCGCTTGCGCAAGCGAGCGGAAACTGCAATTCGTGATCTGTTTAAGTTAGTGTAAGGGCCTGTTACCCACTCATTAGTTGAATATTAGTAAATTTCTAAGTTTTGGTATTGTTTTGATTTTTAAAATGGTAATTACAGAATTCTTTATAATGCAGAGGTTTTAAATGCCGATATTTTTATTTTAGAGATTTTTAGTATGCAGAGATTTTTAGAATGCAGAGATTTTTTTTTGCAGAGATTTATGTTTTGCAGAGATTTTTATTTTAGAAATTTTTTTGCAGAGATTATCTTGCAGAGATTTTTTTTTAGAGATTATGGCATGGAATCCTGTATATTATGCACACACTTTTCGTAACGCGATTGGGTAACAAGGGCAGGTTCTCAGTAAAATTTATGGTTCGCTCTTCATACAATCATTCCACGTGATGCAAACCACAGTAATAGCCTAGTGGGTCTAGTGGAAGAGACAGAAATTGTAACCAAATGACCACCTGAGTGGGATGCATGATTACAAAAGCTATATCATCCGTTAAAGCCCCTTTCTTTTGTTAGGCGTGTTTGACATGGCTTACCTGTTTTATACAAGTTCAGTAAACTGTATACTGTGCATCTTTGTGTAGTATATGCGGGGGGCAAGTGAACCCTGGTTCTTTGTGCTGGGCAACAAGTGGTTTGTTATCACGATGACAAAGGCTCTTACTGGAAGGTCCCCCACGTCCCTTGACTCAATCAAAGATGCATGTCTTATGAGTTATTACGACAGAAGCTGGGCGTTTAAGGGATACGGAGGCAATACGGCTGTCTATCGTTGCACGGATGAACCCACAGGAAGGTCGGACTGCTCTCCAACAAATAAATCGACAAATCAACATTGGGCCACTTATCGGGGTAACAACCTACTTATTCAGACACATTTTGCTTTAGAAAGTTTTTCATGTGTAATGATGCATTGTTCGCGTGAGATACCTTGAATGAAATAACTTAAACCCGGAAAATGCTGTTTGGTGTGCGTAAGAGTGTGTATTTTTAAGATTTTTTTTTTTTTTTTAGATTTTATAGAATCTTCTTAAGAATTAGAACAAATGAAAGTTTGTAAGGTTTTTTGCCTGAATAATGCGGAACCTTTGAAGCGTCTGCCTTCCTTAGATAAATCCCATTAGATATGATTTTCCCGATATCGTAATAATTTCAATTTTTTTTAATTTGAGCAAAAATTTTACCCTCTGAACTTAGCATAACCTTTAAGTACCGAGGTAGCAACATATTTAGAAATGTAGGCGTTAAGAAGGCATCATGAGCTTTGTTTTGCAGCGATAAGCAACGTTACATAAAATCTAGAGAATAATTGCGGTCTTTTTTTTTTGCATTATGTTCCAAGCCCACATTTAGGCAAGAACTTTGATGATTACATACATTCTTTTAAATTCGAATTGGTTTGTTTATTTACTTTTAAATTTTAATTTTAGATTAGTCGAATGATAAGTTAATATCAGCGTATCCCTTACCCTAGGCAACCGAGACGACGCCCTGTTCTGGTATGACATGAAACAGTATCTGTTGGCTGTGCGTTGTTCTTCTCTTACAGCAGTTTGGAGTCTACGTTCTTTGCAAAATCAACCGGTGGACAAAGCGACCAAGGAAAAGGTTCTGGAAATGGTAACAAAACTGGGTTTTGACAAAGAGGATGCCGTTGAAATACCACGCAAAGGATGCCCAGCTAACGCAGTTTGATTTATACACATAACATTCCATAATTAACTTTCAAATTAAAATAATTGTTACATCATGTTAGAATTAAATACCTTACCACGAAAGCACTTATGCAATTTGGTAGGCCGGAGAGTTCTAAAAAAACCCAGATGTGAAATTTTTGCTCATTCAAAGTATATGTATACTAACTGCACTCGCTTGCTAGAAGCTGCCCCCGGTACTATTCGTTTCCCTTTTCCTTCGTAAATATAATGGATATCGCTCATGTGTTAATTACCCATAAGAAACAAGTAGGTTTCCACGTTTCTAGGGAGCTTTACGAAAAAGCGGAACTTACTTTTGAAA